>QKWP01000599.1:118467-174083 GCA_003550325.1 Gigaspora rosea
TTTAAAATTTTTAATAAAATTTTAAATATTGATTTTAGCCATATCTTTTCTAAGTAAAAAATATTCTTTAAGTTTTGTTTTAGTAACTTTGTTATAAAATTTTTTTAAAATCATTAGAAAACTTTAATATAATAAATGTTTAAAGTTCTTGTATTGGCATTTTTACTATTAAAATTTTTCTTTAGATTTTTTCAAATTTTATATGTTCCCGTCTATAAAAAAAATCTTTACTTCTAATACAAGTCTTAATTTTTACAAGTAAATCATTAAAGTTGCAATAATGAAAGTTGTTATCCTTTATATAAACTACAATATTGTCTTAAGAACTATAGTTCTAAAACTAAAACTAAATAAGATCGCAGAAAAATTGTAATAAAATTTTTTAAAAAAATTTTTTCTTAAAATTATCTATTTTCAGCTTATATGTAACTATAATTTATTTTCTTATAATATAAAAACTAATTTTGCAAAAAAGTAATCTTTATTTTCAAATATAATTGTACAAAGTTTTATTTAATTATTTTAGTATTTTAAAAAAGTAAATCAGAGCTAAAAAAGTGCAAAAACACAGGCAAATTTGCCTGTGTTCTACTACAATCTAAGGGATAAAAAAATTTAGTCGATTAGTCGACTAATCGTCGACTAATCGACTAATGACTATATGATTTCTATCCTTAGTTGTGCTCTTTTTCGAGTTGATGAAGATCAGCATAAAAACAGAGGGGCTTGCGCTTTTCACCTAGTGCTAAGTAAGCATAATAATATCGTTTTTCTGTGGACATTGTAGGAATTTGGCTTAACCCACATATATTATAATGTTTAGCTATAGAAGCTTGATGCATACATGGCTCTCCCATTAGACTACATTCGCATGTTCCCAATCTTATATCTACAAGATACCATATATTTGAATTTCTACTACTTCTATGTCTGTACACCAGTGAATTTGGATCCACGATTTCTATGTCATCTTTCATTCCAATTAACCACCTAGAAAGTCGAAAGTGAAGGGCAATGAAATTATCTAATTTGTTATGAGCCACTGCCAACAATCTACGAACATAATAAAGATCCATAGTGTTGATAATGAATTGAAATATTTGTACCACATTATATGCATGGACCCGCTTGAAAATGATTTCTTTCATTATCCTAATTCTAGCCTCAGCGATGTTGTTAGTATGATTATTACGAATAGGAAGCAGTTGTCGAAATGCGACAGCTCATTCATGACAACGTTTCCATGAAATTTTGAAATGATTTTGAAAGGTTGGATATTTCTGATAAACACTGCTATTAATTAATTCTGAATATACAATATTAAGTGCAATTTCGGTTTTTAAAAAAAAACCATTTTCTTGACATGTTCAATTAGGGTTGCACAATCATTATTTTGAATCTTATGTTTACCATTCCAAAGCCACCTCCACATTGCCTGCAAAAAATGAAAAATGCAAAGAAGCAAAGTCGCATTTGGCCAAGTATATTGCAGTGCTACTTTTTCTGCCCTACAATTATCTGTCATGACTACCTGGGGCCCAATAACAGATCCCCGTCCCCCAAATGCTACTGATGGAATCATTTTTTTTACTATCTCTATCGCTTTTGTAAAAGTAGCTGCAGTTTTATCAGATGTAAGAATTGCTGCAAGTGGTAGGCTGCCAGCAGGTGTACTAGCAGAAAAAATTGTCAAGGGTGTATTAAGAACATCGAGCCCCGCTGTTGTATCCATGTATACTAATTCTTTTTCTTCATGTAACTTATAACAGCATTTCATAAGATTCATTATAATGACAAGGATAAAGGGTTGTTCAGGGTTATTGTGATTTGATACAATGTATTTTTGCATCCACACACTTTCTTTTCCATTAATATTAAACTCTGAAACCTCCTTTTCTAAACGACTAAACATGTCACTTCCATTTTGAGCACCTATATGCTTGTCACAATATTTTTTATAGAGGTATTTAATATCATTTTTATGTGGGAATAAAGCTCTGTTAGCTAACATTTCTTCATTGTTTTCATATCTTAATTGCATTTGTTCCCAATAAGTGTGATATGCGCTATTAGAACCATGTTCGATGTCAAAAAGCTTGAAGATTGCATTTTTTGTTTCAACAGATACAGGGTGAAAACTTGTAATATGACTTGATTTCAAAGGATGGTTGTGATAAAAAAATAGACAAACAATGCATGGATAGGAAACATCTTTTTTAAATAGCTAGATTTTTATTGTTGCTGGACAATTTGTATCTGGTGTTCATGTACTTTTGATGTAAGTATTGCTTTGTTCTATTCTAGAGTCTATATCATTATCTATACTGTTTTCACAATTAGCGCTTCTTCTTTGTTTTAGTTTCACATTGTGACTATATATACAGTAAAGCCATTTGGAAAGTATATAACGAACACTCTTGATAGTATGACCTTGAGGTTCTCGAATTGTCATTTTATGAAGATCCATAAATTGCTGAAGCCAAAATTTAACATCCTCGATTGTGTTAATATTTATGCGAAATTCACTTTTAAAAGGTTTTTTATAAGCACCTAGAAATTCATATAGCGAAATTTGTTCAATCGAGTCTACCAAATATTTGTAGTTTGAAGGTAATGAACTTTTTATGATAGAATCGAAAGTGTTTATGTTTTTAATATTTAAAGCTGCAGAATAGGATATGTTATTTAAAATTAGTTCCATAATAAATTTTTTTTAATAACTTAGTAGGTGATATTGTTACGATCAAGAAGACATTACAGGAGAGAAATCAGGGTTAAAAAAAAAAACAAACCTGATCTTAAATATGGGACCATGATATAGACATTATGAAATGATCAACAAATATACATGAAAATGTAAATTAGAATAAAATGATAGGCAATTTTAACATAATGCAATATTCTGAATTTTACTTAGACCACTTACAATGACATAAGCTTCAAGCATATACCAAGAACCCAGGTGACTATAATCAGAGATACAAAATGGCTCCACAATAAAAACAATAGTTCAATGATCCGATTTGCATCTGTAATATAGATGCAGACTTATTTACGTCACTAGTTACATCTCAATTGTGCTTAATTTTATAAACTGATTTTTTTATATATATAGGACATAACTAAGTGATGTCATAAGTCTGCATCTATAATCTCAAAAAAGTGCAAATATTGAAATTATCAGACCAATGATCATAATAGTTAGTTGGATCATAATTTTTAAAGTATGATATTAAAAATTTATATTTTTATAGGTTTGATAACAAAGAATCAAGGTCTGTAATATTAATAATCTAGTTTGGTATGAATTTTTAAAGTCTAATTATATGATATTTTATAATAATAATTTGATATATAGTTTGAGGTGGGTTTTATTTTAATGTTTAAATTTGTATAAAAGCAAATTTATACATAAGCAGTACGTATGGAATCTTTCTTATTAAAATATACATTCATGGGTCCCATGCATAAAAGTCTACTTAATTGAATCAAAACTTTGTATTTTCAAATTTAGGATGTATTCCTGAAAACTTAAACTAGATGCCCATTTGAAGTCTCATAGCATTCTGCTCCTTTGGCATGCTGTTAGTTGAGAATATCCGAGATATGGAAAACACTTTACTTTTGGTTCTGCATTGGCTTTTTGTGATAGCTAAATCACTTGAAGAATATTTGTGAATGTGTTGTTACAATTTATTACACTTTGAGTAATGATGTATTACTATATGTTTTAAGAGTTTGATTCTGGGTAAAAATCTGTGTTAATTTATATCCTGAAGATTATTTTAAGTATCATTTTGTAGTGCTTAGCTAATATATTTAAATGTTTTTCATTGTTGATTATCGTAAGAATTATCTTTTTTTGGTCAGTAATAAGATAATTTTGATGCTAATTGTCAGCTTAAGCAAGTTTTTTTTTTATTTTTATAGAGCTTAATTGCTTAGGTATTCTTATAGAGAATTAAATATCTCGCTTACCATATAAGCGTAAAATAACGTGTTAATTAATTGATCTGCACATTTTGGATATGTCTATATACATTATTTTTGAAATAAGGGTTGATTTTTTGAATCCAATATAGCCAATCTTTATAAATGTAATTAGGAAAGTGCACTTATGGAATGTGCACTCGTAGAAAGAAAGTGCATGTTAAGTGCACTTATCAAGGATGCACTTATGGAAGATCAACTGTATATGTATCATTTTCCAACAATGATTATATCCTACTGCGCATTAATTTGAAATACCCATGGGCGTTAATTCGAGCAACGTAAACTATTTTTGAAAGATTCAATTTTCAAAATAATGCCAACGAGCATTATTTCGCGCTTATGCAGTACATTTCAAGTCCAGTTATTTACAGACTGGAATGTTTGAATTAAATATTAAAGTCTTTATTCAATATGGAAAGTAAGTAGGCTTTTAAGAAAATAATCTGTATTGGAGTATATGTGAAATAGCTAAAGCTTACATTTGTAGAAGTTTTACTTCAAGAGTATAAATTATACCTCTGACTGAAGGAGGCAATTCATTTGAAAATTAAGAAATTTATTCAATAAGAACATTCAATTTAGTATATATGTGTCTATAATAAATTACTGAGCTGAATTAATAAAGCAAAATTAGAATTTATGTTTCAATAAAGCCTTTAGTACTATTAAATTTTTTTGCGAAAAATTCAGATTGACAAAGTTAGTTTATTTAAATAAATTCCAAATTTACTAATAAAAAAAAAAGAGCTAATCTAGTAATTTATTGTAGGTATGTATACGGATAATTTAAATTTATCTTTATTGTTTGCTTTGACAGTGGCTAAAAATCACTGACTCGATAGCTTTTAAGTTTTGTAACAATATGGCATTACAAGAATGAATGATCTTATCGCATATTCACTGGTGACTGTATTTAAAGTTGAACTATATATTGTCAAACTTTGAATTTATAAAAATAGAAGTATACAACAAATATTTGAACCTCTTCTATCCAATCAGATTAAAGCAAGTTCATACCTTGAATTATTTAAAATCCAATAAATGCAAACTTATATTACGAGGCTTATGTATTCAGAAATGGACCACATAACAATACTATAGTATGTATAAATAGAAAATAACAGCTCTGTAATGTAGTTGAATAATATCGCGATTGAAGCAGTCTTAGCTTGAATTATGACTACCAAAAAAGAATTATATCTTAGTTTTTAAATTATAATGCACTTTGGTATACAGTATATATGTACGTACGTATTAGTGTTGATATATTGCTACTGTATTTCTTTGATTCTAATCATACAAAAATAGCTTTTTTATTTTTATTTTATTTTTAAAAATAAAAATTTAATTTGACTTGTAGTATATTAATAAGTTATAATAGAGCCATTACTATCTTGATTAATTGTAACATCTATGATGTTTAAGCCCAATTTATTTGAAGCGAAAGATAAAAATTAATTTGATATGTAAGTTATATATTATATATTTATGCATTACTGTTACACTATATCAAATTACCTGTGAACATCACTCGAATAGAAAATTATTTGATGATTGTCACATGGCATAACTGGGCACAGATTCACTAATTGCTCTATTTAAAGACTTAGTTCAAGTTATCAAACAGGATCGCACACTTGTGATTCATACTTATTTGGAAGCACACCAGCATATAATGCTGAATATTAAACTTTATTAGCATACATTAGTGCATTTGATGTATAATTGTTTTAGCTATTTGTAGAGTCAGCTGGTGGTTTCCCACCCATATACACGGACCGGCTGTTGCTATTTGAGATTGATGCATTTGATTAATGCATTAGATAGATGCATTAGATTGCTAGTGGTTTTCTACCTGAATAATACAGGCCGGCTATAGACATGGACAGTTGTATTCAGTGGGCCGAGTGCGAATTTGCTTCCTTTCTGGGGCCGCCATAGTCCTTCCTAATATCTGTGTGTTTATATCTACAATAAATCTTTGTTATATTAATTTTCATGTAAATATACCAATTAGGCAATTGATTAATACTTATCTTCACTCTGCACCTTCCTCAAACTGAATAGTAATTGAACCAGCTTTTTCTCGCTAGCATCTTGGCTTCCTGTGATAGTTGCTATTTCTGTTGACTTTACCATCAACTTGAATAAATCTTTAATTGCTATGAAAATAACATGATTTATCAAAAATCTGCGGAATCGTGATACTATTGGAACATATAAGAATATTAGGCATTCGAATATTACCAAAAATCTGCAGAAATAGAAAGTTTTCAATCTTGTTTATTATTATAGAAACAGTTTGGGACACAAAATTAATATAAATATAACTTGAACAACACGTAAAACAAAAAGGAATAGATTATCAAATCATGACTGATTATATCACGCTTAAAAAAATAAGTAGAAATTAAGATCTAAATGAAGTATTCATTTTTATTTGGTGCTTTTGATTTTACTTATTTTTTTAATTAAAATTGTTACTTTAAAAAGTTATATTGCGAAATTGGATCTGAAAACTTATTGAATACAAATTCATATTACGGTAAGCTTGTCACAATGCATTGAAATTTATTAATTTAGGATGATAGGAAAAATATATTTTTTTTCTAAAAAAAAATATTGCATACATATATGGCATACTAAACAAGATAAATGCGTTAAAAATTCATTAATTTAGACTAATAAAAATATATGGTACCTTTTTTTTTATTAAAAAAAAGTATTTTCTTTGACTTTTATTATGTACTAAAATATTTTCCATGCTCACAGAATACTGCATGATAACAATTTATGCGATTATTAATTTCTATAATAACAATAGTAGCCTGCAATGCAATGTTCAATTACTATTTAAACTCAGGAAAAGATTTATAAAATTAGATTATCATGCTAAGTTAAAAAAGAAATTAATTTATATAGTACTTCATTTATTTATTATATCATTCTACACTCTAGTAAAAACATAAAAGGATTGATTTAATAAACAGGTTTCATAAATCAATTATTGTTATTATATTTGATAAAAACTGGATTTGAACTTCAAAAAATAAAAATCAGAATTTTAATCCTCTTTTGCAAATCAATATCTGTTATTCTTTTTATATCTGGATATATCCAGATTCTATAAACCAGATCCAAGCACTAAATTTGATGCGCATTAACATACGTGTTTATTGTAAATCAACTCACAAACCCAATATGATCATCAAAATTAGCCAATTATAATAAAACACACTATGCTATATCAACGAAGTCAAATTCGCATTAATAGAAGATTCACTAAATAATAAAATATTCTGCATACTAATATTTTAAGATACAGATCTTTGTATTTCCGTATTGAATTAGCAAATATTAACAAAGATAAAAATATTAAAACGATTAATTTAAAGCACATTTCTATTCAACATATTGAAATAATAATTAGGTAAGTATATATTTAAGCTAAACCTTTATTTTAAAGTAACATTCTTATGAATTACTAGGATGATGGTTACTCAGTTTGTGTATCATGTATATGTAAGAATTAATTTTTAAATTATTAAACTTACTAATTTAATAGATATATTTACGGAGGAGTGGTTTTGTTAGAAAAAGATCAAGATGCATTATTTTTTTTTTGAACTCATTCTTGCTTCCAAATTTCATTTTGATGAATTGTCAGAAAATTTTTTTCACTTCCAGAAAATGCACTAATTTCACTTATTAAGCGAAATAGATGAAAGAAAAATTTGGATCATGTTATTAGATGGAGAATTGCTCATTTACTAACTAATACTAAAATTTGGTTACATGAAGACTTAATTTTAAAGACTACTTTACAGAATTGTTTACCTCTTATCCACTATTTCTAAATGTCAGGTTAAGATATTTTAACAAAGTGAAATAGTGAAATCTGCTTTTATTATAACAAAAAATATAATAAAATACAGATTACTTACTCTAACATGATTTACAAAGTAGGGTTCACCTCATATTTCATCCTGTTCTATTATAATTATCACAAAATTTATTATATGTCACTTTAATTTTTGCATTAGACAGTGATAAGAAAATTGAAGCAATAATCCATACAAATTTAAATTACTTTGTGTTATAGCATTACTATTATGGCATTACTGCATTATGGTTCAACAACAGCAAAAAATATGGCTTGTGTCATAACATATTAATTTGTAAAATTAATAAAATTAATTCTACCACCAACTATAATTACGCATATATAAAAGGTTATATTTACATATTAGATATCATATGCAATATATAACTAAACCTTTATATAAATTTTTATATATAAATTTTCCAGTTATTAGACCAGTACTTATACAAGAGACCCGGGGGTCTATTAATAGGTTTTGAAATAAGTAAAATGTAACAGACCCAGGTCATTTATACAGCAGTTTACGGTAGGTTAATTTTACATAAATAAAATTAATCCATAGATAAGTATTACTAAAAAAAAAATAAAAAACAAGATTTTAGGCTTTGAATTTTCAAGGCTGAACTCGAAGTTCCAAAAGTTGAAAATCACCTGGTTTAGCATAATTTATACAATATTTATATAAAATCAATGTAAAATCTTTTTTAGCAGATTAATTCTTTTACCTTTTCTATTGATAAAACAATTGCTAGAGCTATTTGGACGAGTAGATTTAGTCAAGCAAAAAATTTCATCTCTAATAATGAGCGATAGGGCCTCTAACTATGTTTGTTGTGAGACTAAATAGGCTCATAATTACCATTAGGTAGCTCAGTACTTAAGCAAAAGTGATTGTTTGGTCCGCAAAAATTTATTATTTACTGTATTTATTCTTTATAATAAATAGCTTTTTTAGGTGCAGTTATAACCTTTAAAGGTAGGCCTAGGATCCAACTGTTACCGCCCTAAAAGCTATTTTTTTTATATTTATAAAATGTTTATCGAATTTGGTCAAGAACTTATGAAAATATCTTTGATATAAAGTAAGTAGATTTTTTAGATATTTAAAAGTATATTATAAAAATTTCAGATCAAAAGGATCAATATTAATGAAGATATTTAGATTTTTCATTTACAACTAAATTCAGATTTTTCTTGTAAACAATTCTGGCACATAGGCTTTTTTCAGTTGTACATATTGTATAAATAAATTTGGGGTGCACTATAACACTTTCCCGATATAGTAGTGTAAAAATTCCTTATTTAGTTAGCCGATACAATATTAGGTAAAATAGTAAACGCTTAATAAATGATAGAATTTCTGAATAATTAGATTATTAACGCATTTAAAGAAAAGGCACAAACATCAACTAAATTTTCAAATCCAAATCAAAGAACTGAACTATTTTAAAATAACAATTATTACAATTGTAAATCGAAAACAAAGGATCTTAATATTAAATTTGTAAATACATTTAGGCGAATCATATTAAAATAAGTTCTATTTATTTATTATGAACCAAAGTGTTTAACTATTTCTAGCATCTAAAAATAAAAATTATGATATCGTTAATATTATTTAGATTACTATTTAGATGCTAGAAATAATTGACACTTTGATGTGAGTCTGTATTACTAATTGTTTTTGTCCTTGTTTATTTAATACATATTTCAACAAAGAATAAAAATTTTATTTCTATGAGACCGTGCAGGTAGATATTGTTAGAATAAAATTTTTTTGCATATTAATTAAATAATTAGAAATGTTATGTTATTTTTATAAACCAAACCCTAACTCCAACTCTATCGTGAAACTTAATTTATTTATATAAATCCAATCCTAACTTTATCGAGAAACTTGATTTTGAACTCTTCATTAATACCTACCTAAATTTTTCTTTATTTATAACATATAGAGAAATATATGGATTCATTTCAATTTCAATCATTTAATAAAGCATTAGATTTAATTGAATCAGATAATATAGAAATTAATCCATATTATGATGATGACCTTGATCCATGTTACGATGATGAATTAATTGCTTCTATTATTTGTTATCGTTTAAATCGGCCATCCTTAGCTATAAACATACATTCAAAGTCAGATCATTGGTATTCGACCATTTTATTTAATTATAATAGTACTAGATTTCGTAGAACTTTACGGATGAATAAATCATCATTTTGGATGATTGTTAATAAAATAAAAGATCATGAAATTTTTAAAGATATTCCGAATAAAAAACAAAATCCTGTAGAAAAACAACTTGCCATAACTTTATATAGATTGGGTTGCAAAGCGACTATATGGGACATTTGTTCTAAATTTGGAATAGCTAAAGGTACAGTTCCTTTATTCACATCTAGGGTCGTTGAAGCTATCAAATTCTTAAAAAAAGATGTTATAATCTGGCCACGTGGAGATTATCGACAAAAAGTTCATGAAGGTTTTAAAGATCTACATGGTTTTCAAATGTAATTGGTCATTAGACGGATCTCATATGAATTTATTTGAAGCACCAAGTAAACCTAATAAGGACGTTTATTTTACAAGAAAATGACGGTATGCAATTCACCTCCAAGCTGTTGTAGATCACCAAGGGCTTTTTATAAACTACGATATAGGGTATTCAGCATCCATTCATGATGCAAAGGTATTTTGGAACTCTGGTTTATACCATTATAGAAACCAGCTATTTGAAGATAATGATTATATTTTGGCAGATTCTGCCTACCAAATTTCTTTAAATATTATTTCTTCATTTAAAAATCCTTCAGATTCGAGACAAACTGCTTTTAACAAAAAGCACAGTAAGTCTCGTGTTGTAGTTGAGTGTGCTTTTGGCCATTTGAAAAAAGATTTCAATTATTAACAGAACTATGAACAAAAAATACTAAAATAGCTACTGATTTAATAGAAACATCTTTAATTTTACATAACTTATTAGAAAGAGATGGTGATGAATGAGAAGAATCTTCAGAACAAGTTATAATGTATCAGATACAGTATGACAACACTAATAATTCCCAAAGGTACCAAGCAATTAAAGAGGCAGGAAAGATTAAAAAACAAAATTTAATGGATTATGTATTAAGTTAGTTTAGCATTTGTTTCTTTTGGAATTTCTTTTTTGATTAATCAAAAATTTTCTCTCTAGAGATTTTCAAACCTTTTTCTTTAATTATGAATCATAAGAAAGTTGGGTATATCTGTTATACATCGCTTAGGAATTTATGTTTATTCTTAATTGGCATATATTATAATCAGTAGAAGATAATATTTATAAATATTGTTTATTATAAAAAATTTTTTTTTCGTAAAATAAAATATATTAAGCAGAATTATGGTTTATTTTAATATTTATTCTAGAATTATAAGTTTGTAACCGCATCCTTTAGTAGCTTTCTTATAAAATTAAATAGATTCAAATAATGATAATTTTAATAGAGTGACAATATATTATTGTCAAGAAACAACAATTTAATGTTTGATAAATAATTGGTTGGAGCTAAGGAAGCGATATGAAAGATTTTTAACTCCTTTACGAAATTTTCTAATATGTCCGATTCCTGGTTCACTGATCCTAAATTTTGGGTTGCGTATCCAAAATATGAACCTAAATTAAGCTCAATTTTGGATACCAAAATTTTAATTAAAATGGCTTTTAATTCATAAAAATTTTAGTTTAAAATATAAAACTTCACTATTTTTATTTGTATGTCAAAAAATTTAATTACAGTAGTTACTTAAACGTATAAAGCTTCTTGCAATAGTTTATCTTTTTAATGTATAAAAGCTTATTTTATACAAACTAATACATCGGCATAAATATATCATAAATATATAATTAGATTGTGAGCAAAAATCACATATGGTATGGAAATTTTATCCTGGTTAATCATATTCAAGGTTTTTTTTCAATTTAATAAATTTTTAAAATGCAAAAGAGCAAAGAACTTTAGTTAAATTTGATATACGTCACATTTCCAATCGGTATAAATTCTAAAAATAATATTTATAATATGCTATATAGTTTTATTTCATACTATTTTTCTTGATATTTTAATTCAAGTTCTCTAACTTTTAATTTATAATCAAATTCCTTTTCCATTCGCTCCATTTCTAGCTTAAATTTTCATTCCTGTTCTTTATCAAATTTTTCTTTTTTCCATTTTAATTTTTCACATTCTATTCCTAAACATTCTTGTGCTATATTTAAAGATTCTTTTTTGGCTTTTTTCAATGAGTTTAATTCATCTAAATAAATTTGGTCGATTTCAGAAACTTTTCATTTTTTCTTTTTTGAAATGGTAGTAGTGTGATTTTTATCACTTTCAACAATCTATATTTTTTTAAAAAATTTGTAATTAAAAATAACTAAATTTAATTGCTTTTAATCAATAAGTAGATTTACTATTACAGTCAACTCTCTATTTCGAAAATTCTATTCCTATACATAAAAATATCAAATTAGTTCTCAACATATGAATTCTTACCATATCATTATCAATACTAGAAATCAAATAATCAGGCTTTACATTCTCTCTATTGCCAAATAACTCGTTCATCTCATCCAAATATGGCCACTTGGACCTGGCTTTTCCTGTCTCTTCTTTATTTTCTTTTTCAAATCTTGTTCTAAGTGACTGAATTTTTGAATCAACTTGCACACTAGTTCTATTATTACCAATATTAATTGCCGCAGCAGCATAGAATTTTGGCTTGTTTTTATGGTATAAGTCAAAATTATCACTAAGAAAAGAAAGCAAAGCTTTGGTTTCAGAATCTGACCAAAATTTACTACTAGGAATAGATTTATTAGAATCTATTTCACTTTCGGTGCTATTAATTTCATTCAGAAGTTTATTTTGAAAAGAGGATGGCGAGCAAATAATAAATCCTGGAGTATTAATTTGATCCATTGCGAAGTACCATTACAAAGTTTTTTGTTTAATAATATATACAGTTTACTTCTAAACATATTCATATCTAAATCAAGAATTCTATAAAATTTTAATATTAATCTAAACCATTTGCATTTCCTATCGTTATTATTAAGCTTAACAAAATCATCCATATACAAATTGATACGTATCAAAAAAATTATTCAGAAATTCTATCGTTTATTAAGCATTTACTATTTTACCTAATATTGTATCAGCTAACTAAATAAGGAATCTTCCACACTACTATATCGGGAAAATGTTATAGTGAACCCCCAAATTTATTATACAATACGTACAGCTGAAAAAAGCCATAATATATTTTTGGAAATAGAAAAATTCATTCATTATAGATATTTCTATGAGTTCTTGACCAAATTTATGAAAATTTTTTTATTTTAATTCTACAAATATATAGAATTCAAATAAAAAATTTTTATTGAATTTGGTCAAGAACTTAAAGATATCTTTGATAAAAGATTTTTCATTTTCAAAAATATATATTATTAGTTATTACTACTAAAACTTAACTATTTTAACTATCATTCAAGACTCTCAAATTCTCGAATTGGTAGGCAAAAAGAGAGGTAGAAGATTTGGTTCAGGTTTTAAGGTCATAGAGTCTTGCTGTGGTGATTTTGGATAAATATATTTTTTTTAGTTGATTGTATTATTTAAAGCTATAAGATTAGTCCAAAGAGTGTACTGTAATTTAAAGCTATATTAATATATTTTTAGATAGATAAAAGTTTGTTGCTTGAGCCTCTAGTATTTCTACTTATCTAGGAATTCTTATAGTAATTATCTGATGTGTAGTCTATAGTTATTTAAGTTTTATATTTATCTTGATTAATATTTAGAAAGTTTTCTTATTTGAGTATTTAATGTTTTTGCTTATTTACAAATTTTTATAATAGTCATTTGCTCTATAAATTCAATTCACCTATAGATTGCAAGAATAATAATAATATTTAATCTATTGATATATTATATAATATTACAGTGGCCTACCATTTTATTGTGGACACTTTTAAAAAATTTATACAGAGCTAAATATATAAGATATTAAGCTAAAAATTAAATTATAAATTCTTTAAATCTATATCTTTTAAATAAAAAAAAGTTTAAAAAATTCTATGCAGTACTTTTTGAGATAATTAATGTTACACAAAATTGTATAATGTTGTACATGACCGAAATTAGTAATTTTTATAATTAAAAAATACATAAGTTTAAATTTTTAAGCATTTAACTATTATATCTAAATAATTTTTATATTATTAATACTATTCTAATGATACTAAAATTATTAAATTTTAATTACTAGTTCTTGAGATATTTAAAAAAAATTTATATAATATAAATTTATAACTATTTTTAACTTTAACATATATAAAATATAATTTTTTATTAAGTAATCTAATTTTATTTTTAAATAAAGTTATTTAGCATAAAAAGTTATATATATTTTTAAAAATTTTAAATTTTTTTAAAAAATATTTATTAAATTACTATATATAGTAATAAAATTACTATTTTTAGTAATTTATTAATTAAATTTAATATTTTAATTATTTTATTTTATACTATTTAATACTATAATAATTTTTTAAAAAATTTATAAAAAGTTAAAATAACATATAATTTTTAATATTAGTAATTTTATTTTAATAAAATATTAATTTTTAATATATAAAAATTGTAATAACAAATTTGTAAAAATTACTAATTTTGGTCTTGTATAACATTGCACAAATTTGTGTAACTTTAATTATCTTGAAAAGTACTGCATAAAATTTTATAATTTTTTTTTATTTAAAAGATATAGATTTAAAGAAATTATAATTTAATTTTTAGCTTAATATCTTATATATTTAACTCTGTATAAATTTTTAAAAAGTGTCCACAATAATATGGTAGGCCACTGTACAAATAAGCAAAATAAATGTGTTGATAATTTCTATTCTTATTTTTTATATTTATATTACTATTTCTATTTCTAAAGTGCTAAATATCAAATTTAATTATATTATCTGTTATCAGGATTAAAATATTCTAAAAGAGAGGTAGTTGTTAAGTTATTTTGATTATCTGGATCTAAATTTTCTATAACAACTTATTATTTTATCTACTTCATAATTATAATTATCCAATTTATTATCTTTATCTAGTATATTAGTTGTTGATGTCCAACAGTAATGAAAGTCTTTATCACTAATAATAACAACAAGTTTTGCAGTATCCAGTATTAGTTGAATATAATTGTTTAGATTAAATATTCTTATACATATATATTAATTTCCTTTGAATATACTAAATAAATACAAATAATTGTATAATCAATGATTTGATTAAATTATTGATTGAATTATTTTCAATAATAATGTTCTATGTATATTGGATAATTTATTTATTAATTGCTTAGAAATTATTATTAACGATTTGTAACAATTAGAAATTTCTATTGCTAGTTAATACTATATTTATTGGGTACCCGATAGGTATCAAATTAAAAAAAATTTAAGTGGTAAAATTATTTTTTATATTTTAAAGGATATATTTTTTTGAATATATAGGACATCTGTATTGTAAACAATGATTTAGAATTATAATATATATAAATTTAAAATTTATTTTTATTATATATACATATCAGGTACCCAATATATATAAAATTAGCCAAATTATACGATATATATATGATAGATCACCAATATGTAGCATTTTATTTATTTTTTTAATCATAGTCATATGGTACCTGATAGATACCTGATATATTGGTTTTTGAACTGTGTATACAGCTAAGGCAGAAACTAAAGAACGAGCAAGTAAAACAGATATAAAAAGATAAAGAGTAGATGATAATGATAAAGTTGTATTTTATGAAAGAAAAAACCTCAAAGATCAGTAGCATCCTCAAAAGCACCAACACCAAAATTAGCAACATCCAAATCAGTAACTTTCTCAAAAGCACCAACGGCCATATTATCAAAACCGGCAATAACCATATTATCAAAATTAGTAATACTCACATCATTAAAACCAGTAACACCCATATTATCAAAAACACCTATACTGTAATATCAGAAACAATAATAGCTAAAAAATAAACCAACTTCGTCAGCAAAAGCAATAACAGCGAAAGCAACCTTAATATCAAAAGTACCACCAATATTATTAATAACAGTAGCCACTTCAATATCAATACCAATACTACTACAGTGCAGGAACCCTTAAATCAACTAGTCCTATATAGGCGGGCAAATTTGGGTTGGGTTGGAAGTTGGGTTGGGGTGGGCCAGAAGTTAGGTTGGAATGGGTTGGAGCCAATAAAATTTTGTTAAATTTGTGTCGGAGCCTTTATAAATAAAAAAAAAAAAACTCGCAAGAATTTTTTAAAATTTTAAAATTTTTGTAAACCTTTTTTGTAATTCTGGCCGGCACTCACTATGGTAATGCTGGCCAAAGTTATAGTAGCCAAATTTTATGCTTATTAATAAAATTAGGTAACTTTAAACCTTTATAACTATAGTTAAACTTAATAAATCAAAAAACAAATACTATAGTTTTATTCTTAAAGTCTTTCTCTATATTTCTATAGAAAGAAAAATTGTTCTAGCTATACTAGTTATTTTTTTATACTGTTTTAAAAATTATCAATTTCACTTGTTAATTTAAGGGTTCCCGCACTATAGTAAAAATAATATTACAATTCGCTAGTGGCTCTGCAAAAAACCAAAAAAACCAAGTAAATTGCTATCAGAAGATAATGCATTAGTATTTGGAGATAAAGAAGTTGAAGATAAGGATAGTAGTAAGGATAGTGGTAAGGATATAAGTAAAGTGAAAATAAAAGTGTGGTTACAGATGTAGGTTCAAAAGCTAGTGTAAAAGTAGATAAAAAAATAAAACTGGAAGATTATAATGACAATAAAGGTGAAGATTGGATTAAAGTAAAAAAGAAAAAAGAGATGCAAAAAAAGAAAGATAATAATTTGGGCTGTTAGAATTATCTTATTGAAACAAATATTTTGGATAAAAAAAATGCAAAAAGATCAAAAAGAAGGTGATAAATTAGATTTTTATATATAGTTATTGTATAGATAATTTTTAATTTTGTGAATATTTTTCTGATTACATGCTAGATATAAAATTTGATTGGCTGAGAATTGGCTAATCAAATGTTATAGCTAGCATGTAATTAGGAAAATATTTACATTAGTGTAAACTATCCTATACTAATAACAGTATTATTGTATAGTTGTCTGATGATTGAAAGTCCGATTTGGTTTCAGATATACAATATGGAAAAAAATTGGACATTCATATCATAAGCAACTATACAATAATTATATTTATTGTGTTTTTTAATTTTAAAATATTGTTTTTATTAGAATATAATAAAATTTAATATATAATCAGAAAAATAATATAAATATTGGCCCATTGGTCAATGTTAGATTAAAACAGTATATAAATATAATCAGTAAACAGTTAAATAGCAAAATTATTGTATATCATCAACTATTGCCTTTGGTGATAGCAGACCAATAGGCTATATATAGGCTTTGAAATTTGGTTTAAGCCTATATTATAGCCTATTGGTCACCAAAAGTGATACAATAGTTAATAATATTTGTACAATATTATTAATAATAAAAGATGATATATAATATTGGTAAAGTTTACTTTAAATTTTAGGAACTAATTATTATGAATTTTTTAAATATATATCTAATCATATTAAAAATTGCTAAATATTAGACAAATATTGTTCTAAAGAATAAAAAAGATATGTTAAAGACTAATTAATTATTAAAAAACATAATAATATTTTTGATTTCGACCAGTGTATTTTTTATCAATATATCGAATGTTTCTATATTGGTTATATATCAATTATTAAATATCATAAATATATATCAATTACAATCATAATTAATAGAAATCAGCAGGGGTGATTGGCATCAATATATATTCCCCTAGTTAGTAATCAATGATAATTGGTCTGTAAATTTGCTAATAGAAGAAGAACATATAAAGATTTTGTTTGCTATCAATTATAAGCACTATATTATGCATATTGAAATATCAAAATTCTAAGAAATATTTCTATCCAAAACTAACTATTCACCTTATAATCTTTGCATGCCAATATCATCACAAAGAATTCACATAGCTGTAGTTATTAGTATTATATAGTGGCATGAGTATTGTTACTTACCTATAGGTTCTTGCACTACTATAATTACAACATAAGTTCCTATTGCTGCCATGGAGCCTAATCACAACCTGAGGTCCTTGCACTGCTATTGCAGCTGCGGAGCATCTAATTACAACCTATTGTTAAAAGAAAAAAGAAGTTTGCTATTTATCGCCTGTGGTGATCATCACCAATGTATATTTTGTATCTTTAAATTTTGTCTATGAAATCACCTTTGAGGCTCTAACAAAAAAAATTTCTCATAAAATTTTGGTATAAACTATACCCCCTGCCCCATCCCAGTTCTTACCCTAACCCTAAAATTAATAAAATTTTAATTTTTATTTCAGCAAAAAACTTTTTATTAATTTTTGTTAATCACTGGTGATGATCACCACTGGCAATAAGTAGTAATTTTCAAGAAAAAAATAAAAAAAAGATTGAAGAAAAAGAGAAAAAAAAAACCAAAAAACAAAACAAATAATAAAAACATATGATGTATGCATGCAGAAGACATTTACCACTGAACCCGAAAGCTGATGTATGATGCAATACAAGCCAATTTTGATTGACTGACATATAGAGTTGCCATGGTAACAGGTCGCCAAGTATAATTTTCCTTGAAAATATAACAAAGATAGAACAAGGTGGATATGCTACAGTCATATTAATTTTAGTATGTTCCAAAAGAGAAATTTGTGCAAAACAAAAAACTTAGCCTAAGGTATACAAAGTAATTTTTTGTTTTGTATAGCTTCTAACCCATTCTGCAATTTTTAAGAAAAAACTTTAATTTTTTTTTAAAGTCAAAATCGTGCTAATTATTCTATTTTATCATTCATTTTTTTTGTAAATTTATTTGATATCACCTGATTGTACTTTAATTTCATGGAATTATCTGATTTGACTAGTGGAAAAAAAAATCTAACTACTGATGCAATTTTTGATTGCAAATAATAAATTAACTTTGCATGACCTAATTTACAGTAGATTAGTAAAAAAAAATCTAACCTACTAATCAAAATTTTGAAACTCCAGGTGATGCAAAATGAAAAGCAAACTTTGTGTGATCTAAGTGTAACAAGCATTAAATAAATATATACATGTATCTTAAAAGCATAATTTGGTAATTCTTAAATAATTAATGTTAATGATAATAGTAAAAGGATTAAGTTATATGCGACGCATGTGATATGTCACCTGTAGATCATCTTTGTATCGATAAAGTTTAGTATTTGTTAGTTTAGGGTTAGGGTGAGCACCTAGGTTAGGGTCATGTTTGGGGTATATTGTAAAATCGCTCAAGGAAAACTTTTTGTTAGAGCACGAAAGGTGGTTTCCTATGCAGATTTTGAGTAATGAGCGATTTTTGATAAAACGAACGTTTGTTTTGAATTTTCTGATCGTGTTACGTTACACGAGATCCTGAAATCTGGTTGGTTTGAGTGATACATAAGACGTTGTCACTTACGTGACAATAACTTAGTTCTAGTAAAAAATAAACAAAATGATATGAAAATAACTGATCTATTGTCAGAAATTGATGAACTATTTCCAAAATCCAAATTTTCAAAATGTAATAAATTACATAAATACAGAGATCTATATTTTTGTAATTTATGTACCTCTGTTCAGTTTGTAAAGAAATTTTTAACATGGACGAGTCATGACCCTGAAATCGACAAACTTATTCAGGAAACACAAATTAAAGCTAATGCGACTAATGAAATGATTCAATGGATACCTTTCTCTGATCTTAAAATAAACACATATTGTTGTTAGTGGGTTTGAAAGGTATTTAAGCAATATGAAATAATGGACCAATTATAATGGAAGAAAATCGAGATTCTTGGGACAAAGAAATGACAGACTGGGTCCAAGAAGGCAAAACAAATATAGCACTTAAAATATTTAAAATGCAATCAAACCAATTCTGAATTCTTGATTGAAGTAATTTGCTAAGTGAATATATATATATATTTACAGTAAAATAAAGTTAGCAATTACTGTATTGACCATTAAAATTTTAGTTAAAAAATAGTTTGGTCTTTCTTAACTTAAGCTTTGTAACTTGAATCTATGACTTGACCTTTGAACCACTCACAGGTGAATATGCTATAGTCCTTCAATTTCAACATTTTGGCAATTTGAGACAGTATCTTTTGGAAAATCTCAAAAGTTTAGATTTGTTTACATTATTTCAAATTCTTAGGGATATTAGTGAAGCACTGCAAACCATTTATAAAGAAATATTGGCATAAAGATTTTCATACTGGTAAATTTTGTTCAATAACAGAGATTTTGGCCTCACCGTCTGGTAGATAGAGTCCTAATCCTGTAGATGAAAAAATAATTATGGTGTTTTACCGTTCATCATACCAGAAGTTCTACATGATGGGCAATATACAACAGAATCAGATATTATTCATTTGGGATTGTAATATCAGAAATTAGCTTCCATTCATCGAAAAAAAGGATACAAATATTAATGAAGGTTTAGTCGTTTTAATAAGAAGGTGCTGTAAATTGGATCCTAAAGAATGGCCTAAGGCAGAATTTCTACATAAAACTTTAAATAAATGATGTACGCTTTACTTATTAATAAATCTGAATTCGTAAAAGACTGCGAGAAAAAATGGATAAATGATTAGATGAAAAACTTTAACACTTTTACAACAAAATTATACTAAATTATTAGCAATGAAATAAAAAGTCTCCTTGAAAAAGGTAAAATTTATGTGAATTGTATATTTCTTTCCAATTAATAATTTGTAGCTTTTTGGTATTTTAGACCAGTCTGGTTGTAAAGAAATTTGGTTTGAAGGTCAAACAAAAAATTTGGAAATTCCATATGAAAGAGCTCAAATCTCACCTATGCCTTTGGGAGGAGACAAATGTAGAGAACTTAGACACGCTACTTAGATTAAATTTAAGAAAATTAAAGTATTTGTAAAAAAAGATAAAGAAGACTCTGAAAAACAAAGGAAACGTTTTATACATGAGATAAATACTCTGAATCTTTGTTAGATATTTTAAAATTTTTTTATTTGGATACATTGTTTATTTCCTCACTATTTCAGATCTATTTGCATCATAAATTCAGAGAGGTGCAAAATGTGATAAAAATATTTGGGTGTACTAAAGGTATTTATAATAATTTATTCACACAATTAGTTTTAAATTCAAGTTTATAGAAAATTCTTTATCACCTAATAGTAAAGGATTAGTGCTTAAAAGAAGAACACCTCGTTATAGAGTTTGCAAATTGCGGTAATAGGATTTTCTAGAGAATCAATTCGTATTCAAACGTTTATCATGGTTAGATAAAATACAATTGGCACTTGGAATTGCAGAAGGTCTTAAATACCTTCATGGATGTGATTCACTGAGATCTAATAGGTGTTATTTAGAACATATAAAATATTAAATATTTTTTGTTCATCATTTTTAAAATTTTTAGCACCCAGGCAATATCTAGATTCATGATCCCAATCTAGATCCAAAAATCTTGCCTGCGCCGATTCCTAAAATTGGCGATTTTGGTGCTGAGAAGCATATTGGCTTGACTACTTCTCACAGGAATGGAGTCATGGGAGCTATTTGTTATCACAAACCACAACGTAATATAAAACGAGATTATCCTTTACATAAACGGTCAGATATTTTTTCATTTGGCATTATTATATGGCAAATATCCAGTGGTCGAGTACCTTTCGAAGGTGAGAATTGTAACGATGAATTATCAAAAAAAATTGCTGATGGTGCAAGAGAAATTAGAGTCGAGAATACTCCAGATATCTCTTTGAAGATTGTTGGAAATTTGAATCAAAAAATCGACCTAATATTAACCAAGTTGTAAATACATTAAATGAAATACAATTAAAGAAAGCGCAAAAGAAATTAAAAAAAGTCAAGGTATTATTTATACATCATAAACTGAATGTCAAATAAATTATTTTAAATACATAATTCATATTTTTATTATTTTATATAATAGAGGATATTAACTCAAATTCATCGTTATATCAACTATTATACGTCCCAAATCTAAATTAAAATTATAACTCTTAATACAGCAAAAATGGTTTCTTATAAATTAAATATTTATGTTACTCAAGAGATGACTTTCAAATAGCTTAGTGATTCTGTTTTTCCCTCGGGTCCTCCTGTAGGTAAATCTTTATATTAAATAATGCAATAGAATATTTACCTGAACAAATTATGAGTAACGTTTTATCTCAGAATAAGCAAGCATTTAGATAGATACTGAAATAGAGACAGTTGATTTCAATGATATTTTTTAATAAACAGATGTAGGTGACATAAACATAAATGTGCTATATAAGATTTAGCTTTTCATTATATTATATGAACATGTTAGCAAAATTTTTGATTTCACACTAGCTTATAACCCATGCTTGGTCATGGGGATTACAGTAATAAAAGTTTAAAAATATCAACAGTAATATATATTTAGAAATAAGCACAATTATAATGGTACGTGTGTATACCCAAATTACTTCTCAAAAGTTTAGGATAACTAATTTATTTTAACAGCGGATACCTTTGTACAATATAACTACAATAACTGTGCATGTGCCAAAAGATATATGTATTGCAATTATGTGTTGAGAGGATTGATTTGCTTACAAAAGAGGCTACAACTACGTGTATGTAAGATACAAAATAGTCGTAATAATGGTAAAGTACATAACGCCATTTGTTAAACAACCCTGAATTTAACGATTAAGCATGAAGTATGAAGACAATGAACCTAACTTTATTTATTGATATCGGGACACGTCAATTAATTACGTCCATCAACCATTATATTAAGTGTCTAAAATTAATTAGCGAAAGGGGCTGAGCACGCGTTAAAAATTTTCCGCACCTTAAAGGTTAAAACATTATGGCGCTAGATGCATATATGTTTTAAAATTATGGATGGAATGTGCGCATTAAAATTTTTGTATTAATTTATTTTATGTTTTAATGTTTGCTATAATTATTTTGCCAAAAATAAGCTTTTATATGCATTAAAGCTATTTGCTTTGTGCACATTTAAAAAAATTATGAGCGCTACAGCGCACCAAGATCCATATGTGATGTGTGATTCGCCTACAGTTTTTTTGATGCTGAATTGGAGTCACTTATTAAATCTATCGGCTAAACTTGGGGTTTTAAAATTAAATCAAAATTGGCATATCATATGTCAAAATCTGTGACAGGTTATGCAATCGATATCAATTTACTGTGAATTACTGTATTATACAGTTCCCATCACTTTTCATAACTAAAAATAAACTGCCTTCAAGAATCTAATTCACGTAAATATTTTGAGCAAATTTTATCAAAACATCAATCTCACATATAATTATATAAAAATAAAGGCATAAATTCTTAAAAATAAAAATAATGAATATCATGTAAATGCTATAACTTAAAAATACTCCTTCGATACATTATGAACATTTGAGAAAGTAAACCAGTGATATTTAATTGGTTATTGATTCGAATTAATGAATCAAGTTCGTGATTAAAATAAGAAAAAAGAATATTCAGAATAAAAATGATTTTACAGCGTTATATAGAATTTTGAAATTATTTAACATGGTTCGTAATACATAGGGAACCCTGAATATAACGAACTAAAAACTTTTTGAATTTTATATTTTGTTCAGTATAAAACGAGTAGAATTTTTAAGAAACGGTAACTTTTTATAATGAATTTTTTTTACGACCAAAACCAAGACAAATCAAACGTTAATAGGGAATAAACTAGAGTTAATTTTTAGAATATTTGAAATTTAAGTTTATTGTATTAGTCGTATACCCTATTGTAAATTGTGTTAAATATTGATTAATAATATCGTTATTTAATCAAAAAACTAGGTCGCTATTAGCAAAAAATAAAAAATGAAAAAATGAACATAATCCAAAAAAATTTGAAGACATTTTTCCGGTCCATATCAAGACTATCATCCGATCCCAACCTGGTACACATTTTCCGGGTGTTTAAATTTTTAGATTTTAAATTTTCTCTAAGTCATAAATAACAACAGCGTGAATTTCTTTACTGAAACTTAAAAAAAAGTATATATGTTTTTATAATAAAATAATAATATTTTGAAAATATAATAAATATGCTTTTATATAAAAAAATATTTTAATAATGTTTTTATAATATATTAATAATATAATAAAAATTTTAAAAATAAAATAAAAATTTAAATCTGTTTCAAAAATATTATAAAATTATTATAAAAACATTATTATTATATTTTAAAAATAGTTTAAAATAAATTGTTTAAAAATATTTTAAAATATTATTTTAATATTATTAAAAATATTATAAAAACATTATTATTATATTTTAAAAATACTTTAAAATAAATTTTTTAAAAATGTTTTTAAAGCATTATTTTAATATTATCAAAATTATTATAAAAACATTATTATTATATTTTAAAAATAGTTTAAATTAAGCTTTTTAAAAATGTTTTTAAAACATTATTTTAATATTATCAAAATTATTATAAAAACATTATTATTATTATTTAAAAATAACTTAAAATAAACTTTTAAAAATGTTTTTAATACATTATTAAAAATATTGTAAAAATATTATTATTATATTTTAAAAAAAAATTTAAATAATTTTTTTAAAATATTTTTAAAACATTATTTTAATATTATTAAAAATATTATAAAAACATTATTATTATATTTTAAAAATATATTAAAATAAGTTTTTTAAAAATATTTTTTAAACCAAAATTATTTTTAAAAAATGCTTATATCTCGTAATTTTGCTTATGAAACCATCCTTCGTATTTTAACAAAAAATCTTTTTTGCAAGATTTTGGGGTAAACACATTTGTCTAAATCATTATATTATTGATTTGTTTTATTTATATTATATTTAATATTATAAAATATTTTATAATATAATATATTATATAATATAAATATTTATATTATACTATAAATATGAAATTTATTTAGTTTAATAATGTTTTAAAAATGTTTTTATTAATATTACTAAAACAGCTTTAATATATATTATTTATATTATTATTATTAACTTATAACTAGTAATTATAACATTTTTTAAAACATAATAAAAACATAGTAGATATATAATAATAATAGTTTTTAATTTTTTTATAGTTTCACTGAAGTTATTGTCCATAATATAAACTTATTTGTAAGCTAATTGTCAATGAAAAAGATGATTGTCTGTGAAGCGAGTAGAACTAAATATATATATTTTTTTTAATCGTATAAAAATAAAATTGAGGCGTTATTTTTTATCAATATGTATATTTTATTATAAAATTTCGTATATATCAGATATGTATTAATAAGCACGATAAAATCCACACAAGAAGTATCATATAGTCACGGAATTGAAAGCTAATACTTTTAAAATTTTTAAAAATATACTAAAAACTTTTACTTCCGTTTCAATAAAAGGAAATGTGGCGGATCAAAAAGCAATAAATATACATACATATAAATGGCGATGATCAGAGTTATGCCAACAAGAAAGATAGATAAGGGGTTAAAATGCGCTATGATATCGTGAATTAAAATCCCATGTAAGAATAAATAACACGGTATTTATAAATAAAATGATGAATGAACGATAGTAATGTATAGTGTATAACACGCTCATACGGTATAAAGTACTGTATTACACCAACACAGAACATTAACATGTGAAATCAGATTTTTAACGTCCATAAGATTTTGCGAACTCGCCATTTTAGATGGCAGGAAGCCATGCATTCCGTGATGAAAGTATGACTATGTTCCTTATATTTTTATGTTCTATTAGTTCTCGTGTAATTGATTTACAATAAAAGTATATGCTAAATTTAGCGATCTAAATCTGTAGACTTTAAAAACAGCCCAATTTTACAAATTGACTATGTTTAATAATCTAAATACTAATAAAGTATATATTGCTTAACTATAAATTTAATATAATACTTGTATCAATAACTTAATTAATTTGGAATTTTAAAGGATTCAATAGATCTGCTTGCAAAAATAAAATTTAAAATTAAGTTAAGCAAATCATATCTGATATATAGAAAATATTTTCAAATAGATACCTTTAATTATATTTAATATTTTTTGTGTATTAATCATTTTACTAGTGTACATAAAATCTGGATGTTTTGGCAAATTAATTGGAAAATTTTCAGCTATTTTATCAGCATTTAAGAATTGCTTTTTAATTTCATTATTTTCTGAATCTTCCATGCTTTTAATCCATTCTTTAAGTTCATCATAAACTCTCCAAGCAATTGGTCGTTTTTCTGGATTCAAATACATGCATCGCTTAGCCAATTTATTATAGCATTCTGGAGTTCCTGGTGCAAACTTTGGCCGTAATCCAATACAAATTTTTACAGCAAGTTCTTCATTAAATTGATAACCATCAAAGGGTCTTTGGCCAGTTGACATCTCTGACATGATGACTCCAAAGCCATAAATATCAGCCTTTTCTGTAAATTTCTGACCTAATAAAACCTCTGGAACGACGTAAGGCATGACACCATAAATACAACCTTCTAAATCATTTTCATTAAAATTTTTAGATAATCCCATATCCGAGATGTAAGATTTCATATTTTCGTTAATTTCTTTATGTTGTAAAATATTACCACTATGAAAATCTGCATTAATTAAGTCTGTATTATGAATTTGACCTAAATCCTCTGAAATATCTAATAGTAGTTTTAATTTGGCTTGCCAATTAAGGTTACGAAAATTTGTTCTTAAAAACTTATAAAGATCTCCGCTGTTAGCATATTGAAATACCATCATATATTCATTCGTTTCTGTATTTTGAGTTAACCCATATATTCTGAGATTACTACCATTTAATATACATTTAAGTGATTTTTGAACTTAACGAATTTATAAAAATGAATTAATACAACTATATTTTTTAATAACAATAACAAATTTATCTTACTTCTTTCAAACAAGAATCTGACAAAGTCTTGATTGCAACGGCACTAAATGGTTCACGAGATCTTGCATAGTAATGATGTTTTGTTTTCTCAATTTTTCGTATACCATCTGACCAAGTTGCAGAGTATACACAGCCAAATCCACCTTCACCAACTTTATCAACGATGCTTAATTTATCAAATGGAATCCATTCAATAGCATTTTCATATCTAGTAGTTCTAAGTTGAAACTTTTTTATACAACAGTCAACATCTTTATTTCCACATGTCCACTTTCTAATCATTATTTCAGGATCACACGTAATGCACCAAGATTCATTCGTGTTATATTTATTACAATGCTTGCATTTTCCGTTTTTAGAATCCCTTTTTTGTTATATTATTTATTTTACATGTTTAGATGATTTTTAATTTCAATACAAATAATTTTTATACTAATACCCTGCCTTACTATTTGTTGTTCATGCCTACCTTCATTATAATTTCCCGCGCAATCATATCATGATCGGGAATCTTCCATGGGAAGATTCCCGGTCACAAATAATCACGTGAAAACTTATAATAAAGGTAGGCATGAACAACGTAAGTCAGGGTATTATTCATTTATTTCCTGTGAGGAGTTAAAAATTACAACAGAAAATTCCCGATGATCATATGATGCAGACGGCCCTTCGGGCCATCTGTATCCTATGATCATCGGGAATCTCTGTTGTAATTTTTAAGCTCCCAGGAAATAAATAATACTTACCGACTAGTTATTATTCAAAAAATAAACAATTTACGATGAATACTGATTTTAAATTACAGTAGATCAGATCAAATAATTGTAGTTTTATACTCACCTAAATTAATGTGAATGAAAAAAATTAAATAGTAAAAAACATGAACTTGAGTAGTTATTTTAATTACATAGTTAATAGGGATTTCATAATTAATGATTTGGCATCCGATTCCAGACAAAATAAATGACGTATTTACTTTAAAATGTATTATACATAATTCCTATTTTTTTACATATAGATTTATTTATATAATCATTTACCAGTAAATATGTATCAAAAAAGGCTAATTTTAGAGTAAAGACTTGTCAACTTCCATCTTGATATCGGCATAAAGTCTATCGAAAATGACTTCTCTATTTCTTATTTCAAAATGTTATTTGTCACATAAGTGACAGCGGCTTATGTATCACCGAACCAATCAGATTTCAGGATCTCGTGTAACGTAACACTATCAGAAAATTCAAAACAAACGTTCATTTTATCAAAAAAACAACAAAAATCGCTTATTACTCAAAATCTGCATAGGAAACCATCTTCCGTGCTCTAACAAAAAGTTTTCCTTGAGCGATTTCACTAATACCCCAAACCCTGGCCCTAAAACTAGGTGCTCACCCTAACCCTAAACTAACAAAAACTAAACTTTATCGATACAGAGGTGATCTACAGGTGACATTATCACATGCGTCGCATATAACTTAAGCTAATTTTATTTAGGGCGTGCCATTTGTCACGTGATTTACACCATGGATGCATGGGTCAGGGTGGTGATCGCGATAATCTATATAATATATATATTAAATTATATACGGTATATAATATATAGAAAAAATGTGCTTGTCACCAGCGGTGACATTAACCAGGTTAGGGTTAGGGTTGGATTTTATAATAAATCACCTTAAGAAGCATTTTTAGCTAGAAAAAAATATTGGTTTCATAGGCACAATTTGAGTTATTGAGATTTGTAATTTTTTGAATTTTTTTGTCATACCTAATCTAGCAATTTGATTGCCTAATATATATATATATAATATATATATTAAGTAACTTTTTTCTACTGTTTCGTTTTGAATGATTTTACTACCAAAATGTTCGTCTCAATGAGACGATTCTAACAAGCCCAAAATCATTAAAATCCAATCACAGGGTCACAAGATCGTTAAGGTTTTGTATTATTATATATATAAATTTTAATATATATATAATAATGCAAAACCTTAGCGATTTTATGACCCTGTGATTGGTTTTTAATGATTTTGGGCTTGTTAGAATCGTCTCATTGAGACGAACATTTTTGGTAGTAAAATCATCCAAAACGGACCTGTAGATAAAGAGTTATTTAATATTATATATATTTATATAATATATTATAAATGTCGTTATATAACCAATCAGAATTGAGATTAGGGTGATCACACCATACATGGATGGGGTGACTATTAGCCTTAAGTATGTTTCATTTTGTCGGAATTTCTAATAATTATAGGATCTTTAAAACTCCCACTATTCTCAAAATAAATTAATTATGATATTTATACACAGACTAAATTAATGCGAATAAAAAGAAAATAAATAGTAAATAAACACGAACTTGAATTTTAATTACTTAATTTAATACGCAAATGATCTTTATACTCACCCGCTAAATTAATACGAATAAAAGAAATTAAATATTAAATAAACATGAACTTGAATATCTTATTTTAATTGCTTAGTTTAATACATAAATGATCTTTATACTCACAAACTAAATTAAATTAAATAGTAAATAAACATGAATTTGAATGGCTTATTTTAATTGCTTAGTTTAATATGTTAACGATCTTTATACTCACTCCCTAAATTAATGCGAATAAAAAGAAATTAAAAGTAGTAAATAAACATGAGCTTAAATTTTAATTACTTAATTTAATACGCAAATGATCTTTATACTGTACTCACGGACTAAATTAATAAATAAAAAGAAATTAAAGGTAAATAAACATGAACTTGAATTTTAATTACTTAGTTAAAACGTAAATGATCTTTATACACACCCACTAAATTAATGCGAAAAAAAGAAATTAAATAGTGAATAACATGAGCTTGAATTTTATTACTTAATTTAATACGTAAATGATCTTTATACTGTACTCACGTACTAAATTAATACGAATAAAAAGAAATTAAATAGTAAATAAACATGAACTTGAATTTTAATTACTTAATTTAATACGTAAATGATCATTATACTGTACTCACAAACTAAATTAATGCGAATAAAAAGAAATTAAATAGTAAATAAACATGAACTTAAATTTAATTACTTAATTCAATACGTAAATGATCTTTATACTGTACTCACTGACTAAATTAATGCGAATAAAAAGAAATTAAATAGTAAATAATCATGAACTTGAACTTTAATTACTTAATTTAATACGTAAATGATTTTATATTCACTCACTAAATTAACGCGAATAAAAAGAAATTAAATAGTAAATAAATATGAATTTGAATAGCTTATTTTAATTACTTAGTTTAATAAGTAAATGATCTTTATACTCACCCACTAAATTAATGCGAATAAAACATGAACTTGAATAGCGTATTTTAATTACTTAGCTTAATAAGAGTTTTTTATACTCACGGTCTAAAATTATTTGTAAAAATGTTGATTGAATAAACAGTCAATCATAAAATTTGTTATTTATCTAAAACATTTAACTAGTAAAAATATTTTATACTTACTCACTGCATGTAATTTAAAACTATTACTTAATAATAAATTGTTAAATTTTAAATCTTAATAATTATTCTTATCCTTACTTCCTAATGATTACAGTAAATAGTTGAGATTTTCGATTTTAAAATAAAAATTAACAAATAAATAAATAAATAACCCACTTATAAATCCAATCGAAAAATTTGTCATTATCTTCTTCTACACCAATTCCGTATCTATAACAAATGACTGTTCTATAAATTCCCATATAATTACCAGACTCAGCCGATTTTAAATAATATTCAAAATGCTTTTTTCTTATCAATTTCAACCCCAATTCCCAAATAATAACAATGGCCGACATAATACATTCCATCAGAATTATTCATATTTGCTGACTTTTGATAGTAAGTAAATGCCTTTTTTTATTCTTCTCAATTTCGATCCCATATTCATAACAATAACCAAGCCAGAATGTTCCTTCTAGATTGTTCTTATTCGCAAATTCTTGACAATCATCAAAATTCAGTTTACTAAAAGCATTATTACGTGTAATTTGAACAATTTTATTTAAATAAATGCCCTTTGACATTTTAGAAACAACCCGAATTATGTTACAAGAAATTTAGTAGTCATACTACCTTAGCTTATATAATACTAAATTAAGGTTTATGCAAACTGTTACCTTATGAAGTTAGTTCTCAACTTTTAGTAAATGTGATACATTTGTAAATGAACTATACGTATGATGATTTCAAACAAAATTAGAAAAATGTATCACGTTTGTTAGTAAACAATATAGTGAATTCTTTTGTACAACTTTCGAAATTTTATTGTAACAGTCTATTTTAAATAATTAACTAAAACTGTTTAAATTAGCATATACATTTAAGTTTGATTATAAACTATATAAGAGGACGAGCTGTTTAGCAAACTGCTCAAACTGTTAAAAGAGGTTTGAAATATACAATAATGCACGTACCTAAGTTATGAATTGATGCCTAATACTTATGTATTTATGAACTCATGTATGTATATCTATCTAATAATTCTAAATTCATTGCTACGACATACACTGCACATGCACAAATAAAATTACCAATAGCTTAAATATTTTTTATTGCTATCATATCTAAAAAAAATAAATATAATAATAATTTCAATTTATGCGCAAATTTAAAAAAATTTAACACAAATATGGTTATTTTTAACTTTTTGATTTCGATTTTTTTTTTATTTTCAACTTATTTTTTGGTTACTGTAATTTATTGATATTGATTTTTAAATTTGTTTATTTCTGCATTTTTCACTATTACAAAACTCATATGTACATATTTCCGTAAATTTACAAGATATAAAACTATCTTATCATCAAAACTCCACGTAAAGCCATTGTAACACTGACAGATGTTTTATAATTATAACAATAAAAAAATAAAAAAAAAAATAGAAAATAAACAAGGAAATCACTTCAGTTTCGTCATGTTTCACAGGACACATTTTTAGAATCCCTTTTATTGATAAATAAATTCTACAAAATACGACGCACATAAAGTAGCTATTTATGTTGTATTCACGGACTCAAGGCAGAGTCAGTGGATTTATTTATATAGCTATGGGATTATAGGATTACAATAGTGTAATTTTTGCTACTAAAATCCACTGGTTTTGACACGGGACTCAAAAAACTATCGAAAACAACTGTAAAATCAAATTACACTAGTGCGATGGGTGGCGCATTCGCGCCACCCATCGCATCTTATTTAGTTATTCCAGTAACATGCAGCATGTAATTACGGATTAGGCTATTGTGGTTTATATCGGTAATAATGAAAGGTAATTAGTTTGTATTGAAATTATCGTAATTCTATTATGAATTATTCTAAAAAATTCTGGTACAAACTTACCCTATAGACAATACATTTTAAGGATAAGTTTGGATTAAAATTATTGTGGCTTCTATCGATAACTACTAAAAAAATTCTTGTGTTAAACTTGTTCGTTATTCTAATTATTTAATATGTGGTTAAAGTTAAGTTAGTTTGCGTTGAAATTATAGTTTCTGTCATGAGTTATCACTATAAATATTACCCATTTTGGTGATATACACATGTGACTTACTAATGTAACGTTTTCATACCTCAATCTAATTTTAATATTATAATGTGTACATAGCAAATGAAAGTCAATGATCACAATATGTCGTTAAAATTAAGCTAATTTGGATTGAACACAGTGCTAGTCACTGTAAAAAATTTTGGTACGAACCTTGATCATAACATGCAGCATGCACAACGAACAGAAGTCGATCTTTTAAATTTCGAAAATGCAAACTGCATATGATCAAAAATCGAATTTTTTTTAAAAAAATAAATAAATTGATTGATAACTGATTATTAATTCACAGTAAAACTTACCCGATAGACAATACATTTTAAGGTTGAGATTGTATAGAAATTATTGTAACTTCTATCATTAACTACTGAACATGCAAAAATTACTCGTTATTCTAATTATTTAATAAGTGGTTAAAGTTAAGTTAGTAAGCATTGAAAATTATGATAGATTCTATCATGAGTTATTGTTATAAACATTACCATTCTAGCGATACACAGCATGCGACTTACTAACGCGTGTTATTGACGTTATCTATATTTCAATCTAATTCTAATGCTATAATGTATGAACAGAAGTCGATCTTTTAAATTCGAAAATGCAAACTGCATATAATGATCAAAAATCGATTTTTTTTTAAAAAAAATAAATAAATATAAATTGATTGATAACTGATTATTAATTCACAGTAAAACTTACCAGATAGACAATACATTTTAAGGTTGAGATTGTATAGAAATTATTGTAACTTCTATCATTAACTACTGAACATGCAAAAATTACTCGTTATTCTAATTATTTAATACGTGGTTAAAGTTAAGTTAGTTCGCATTGAAAATTATGATAGTTTCTATCATGAGTTATTGTTATAAACATTACCATTCTAGCGATACACTGCATGCACTTACTAATGTGTGTTATTAACGTTATCTATATTTCAATCCAATTTTAATGCACAATGAACAGAAGTCGATCTTTTAAATTTGAAAATGCAAACTGCATATAATGATCAAAATTGATTTTTTTTAAAAAAAATAAATAAATATAAATTGACTGATAACTGATTATTAATTCACAGTAATAGATCGATTACCAATTATGATGAATTATTACGACATTAACATGCAAATGATATATGTTGTTAATTTTCTCACGGTCTGATTACGGTTTTTGGATATGGCAAATCAAAATGGTAAAGTACAATTGAATTATTATTAACATTATTATTAAGCAGTGTTTATTACATACTTACATAAGAAATTAGTAAATTAACATACTGATCACATTTTGGATACAACTATGATTCTATTGGTTGGTAGATTGACATCAAACTACAAATATAGGAATCGCTGAAAAATTAGTAATTATCAGATAATCCGGACAGTAAACGACTAAAAAAGTTACAAAAAAAAACAGAGAAATCTAGAAATCAATCTTCTAAATTTTTAGTGGGACATAATTTTTTCATAGCATTAGTATTTGCTAATATATATTTAATATTTTTATATTAATATCATGTTTTTTATCTTTGTGGAGTAGTTAAAGAGTTAAGTTCGTTGTACAGCATTATGATTAAGGCACATAATATTTATGGCAATTTTTATATCGATCAAAATGTGGGTTTTTTAATATTGTATGTTATAAATATCGAATCAGCAAAGTTTTTCTCACACTCTGGTCATGTTTTCTGAAGATCATGTTTTTTATCTTTGTGGAGTAGTATTAAGTTCGTTGTACAGCATTATGACATTACAAATTAAGGCACATAATATTTACGGCAATTTTCATGTTGATCAAAATATGGGTTTTTTAATATTGTATGTCATGATTATCGAATCGGCAAAGATTTTCTCACACTCTGGTCATGTTTTCTGAAGATGACCAATCAAAACTGTTTAAATGGACAATCTCTGAATTAGAAGGTTTAGATAGATTATAGGCGCTTAGTGTTTGTAGTCGATCCGAATTTATCGACTAGACTATGTCACTATTTAAAAATCGGCTTAGCCGGCTAAGTAGTAGTAAAGAATCCTAAATGGTTAATTAAAGGCACGTGATTTAAAATAGGTATGATTGGTACGTGCGTACTAGTATTTGCAGTCGATATTATTTATCGACTTGACTAAGTTGACATTTAAAACTGATTGATCATCTTTGTTTAATTTTGTCTTGTATTTTATGTTCGTTAAATTTCTTTTTGGGAATTTTTGGGAAAAGAATAATATAAACTACCAAATTGGCCTAAATTTGGGCTAGGTGCTAGGAAAAGGGACCAAATTGACAATTTTTTTCAAAGTAATTTTTTTATATAAATCAATTTAGAAGATGTTAGGATAACATTTTACTTTAAACACATAAGTTGTTGTATTAATAAAATTTTGCAGTATAGCCCTTTAAAGTTTGCATTTTTTTATAAGTTATTATAAGATTTACAATACAAAAATTGATTTTCTGAAGATTTTTTGTTTTGTCAATTTGGTCCCTTTTCGCAGCACCTAGCTCATTTGATTGGTTACTATAATTTTTAATATAGTCTAATATAAAGTTGACTAAGCTGATTTTTTGAAAAATCAGTTGACTAAGCCCGGCTATGCCAATAAAATTGACTAATGCAAATCGACTACAAACACTATAGGCGCTACGATAAACCATAGCTATTTTCGATTTGGTTAGATCGATGACTTGAATAATTTTTTTTGATTCCGTGAGCCCGTGAATGCACATAGATAGTCACCTTACGTTCAAGCGAAATATGACAAGTTGAAGTTTACCCACAGAACTCATGGGGCTCAAAAAAAATAAAAATTATGCAGGTGAGAAGAATCAGTGCACTATGTTTTTATTAATTTACTTTTATGTTATTGCCATATAAGATATTTTTGCACATAATTGCACATGACTGCACAAAATATAGCACGTCCAAAGCACAGAAATCAGATCCAGTTGCATGGAATCTGCATACACGCCAATTCAACGAACACATAATTACGGGAATTTTTTCATGTGCATGAAATAATAATCAGTTAAATACGTAACTATATGAAAAATTGCACAGGAAAGCACGTAAAAAAGCACGCTATTACGTGCACTATTGCATGGAATTCGCGCCTTTTTACGTGTCTAGTGAATGTTTACCCATGCACTATCCCGTGTTATATTCCATATAGTCCTGTATACTCTCGTGCTGTCACGTACCACCATGTTTAACCATAAATTCCGTGCGCCTTTTTTTATAGAGTTGTTCAAAATATTTCAATAAAATTGCAAAGATCTACATTTTTTACATCTTTTTTTTTATAAATATGATAAAAAATTTTGGGGAATGGTACAAACGCTCAAATAAAGTTCAAGTACAAGTACTACTGTACTATATAAAATGTTAGAATAACCAATTTCCTTTTTGGATAAAATGGGCAATGTGGCAGCTCACGAGGATACACCAAAACAAATAATTTTAAACAAATTTAGAAATAACCAGAAATAGCCCAAAAATCAACATAAAATAAATGTAATGTCATTAATTAGACTGCATCTAGTTTTTTTAGTATTTGTAAGTCATAAAATACAAGAATATTTTGAGTTTTAAACATTGAAAATTTATTGTAAAACTGATTTTAAGACAGGAAGATGGACGGTCGAACTGTAACATTTTTAAATCAGGTCTACAGGGAACGGAACCAGAATGGACTGATCCATAATTAGTTATATGTCATATGATATACGACATCTTCATTTGTGTGATGACTGCTTAATTGTTTGCTAGTGTTAGTACATGGACGGACAAGAAATTACGTTCACGTGTCTGCATATCGAATCAGAATGTTGTTTGTCCTAGGCTAAATTTAGCGGCAGGTCACAATCATTGAGGGATTGGATAAAGGTAATTTTTAATATCGGGAAAGCATGTTTATAATGCTATTGTCATGGGCTAAAAGGTAGATCAACGAAATTAGACGCAGTAAAACCCGTGATCAAGTACCAAAATCAAACAAACAAACCTAAAGAAAGAAATCGAGAATCAACAATTAGTTAAAAATAATAAAAAGTATATAATATAGCCATCGTTATTATAATCATATAGTACTTATCATCATAAAACCTTAGTTATAATGATTGTACTGGGATTATTCCATGATCGAAGACCAGTGATACTACTGTGATCCTTTGTGATGAAAGATCGATTTATCCTTAAAACTCTTTAGTTCATTAATCTAGTGGAAGTTATAAAAACTCTGTAATTTCCCTCTTGTAAAATATATTACATCCTATGAGATTCTAATATTCTTAACCTAATACATTCAATAAATTACCTGATAAATATTTTAAGATCAATTTATTGTCAAATCACCAAAGTCATGCCTCTGGCAAGTTACATCAAATAATAAAACTCTGTATTTTGTGTATTTCATATTAAAGGATACACTTCTGCTCGTAACATTTGGTGGTAACTGTGAGATTCTAACTTCTTAATTACAAATGTCTTGTACCGACCTAAAAATGAATAACAAGCAGTTCCAACAATTCATGAAATTGATGACTAAATCAGTCAACAAGAACGAAATTAAGATTCTACTAAAAGAAAATAACCCAGTAAAGGTTAAATACTTTTATGGTACTAACGACGAGGATCCTTTTGAATGGTTTGACGATTTCGAAAAAGCAGCCGAAGCTAATAATTGGACAGAAGACCGTAGAATGCAAATTGCGTCTGGGTATCTAAAGGAAATGGCAGCTGAATGGTATAAAGAAACAAAAGGGGTTATCGAATTTTGGAAGGTAGAGGAAAAAAATGAGACAGAACAAAGTAAAAGTTTCTACTATTTATTCATAGAACAATTTGCTCCTGAAGAACGTTAACATCGTTGGCAAATTGAGCTGAACGAGTTATAACAAAAAGAAGTTAAAAAGGTGGATACATATGCTACAAAATTTAAAAAGTTACTTAGTAGAGTTAATGCAAATAATGGATTCTCAAATGGATATATAGTACGCATGTTCTTGAGTGGCCTAAAAAAGAATAATGCCACTTTTGTGGTTATTGTTGCACCTAAGGATTTGAATGAAGCAATTGCCGCAGCAAGGAGGGTCAAGGCAGGTGAATATTATAAGCAACACACTTCGGAAGCTCCGAAGTCGCAACAGAAACTGGGAAGTGAATTGAGTGACCTTAAGAAACGAATTAACGAAATAACTTTGAATTATGCCACTTTAACAGACGAAATTAAGAACGTCAAAGAGCGGTCCCAAAATAATTATTACCAAGGATACAAAAAGAAGTTTGAATTAGAATGCCATAAATGTGGAAAAGTGAGGCATAGGTCATGACATTGTATATCTGAGAAAATAAGACCTAAAAGAAAATGGGAAATTAGATTAAAAAAAAATTGATCAATTAAGATATACTTCGAATTAAGTCACGTGTACTGAATAGTGCCGCTACACTCAAATTATTTGAATCAGCGTTCTAGAATTTGTTGTTAAGGCGTCGTGACTAGTGATGCCACTAAAATTGATTTTTAAAAAAGGCCTATTTCGTCTTCATTAGAGAAAATTAAAATTTTTTATAAGGAAAAGCAAATAAAATTTATATAGACATGTTCCTTATATTTTCGTCTATTCAAAAAAAGTATCAATAATTTCATCTTTCAAGTAAAATAGGTCAAAAACAATTTCGTTTACAAATTTTAATTTCGGGTTTTAGAACCCAAAATGCTTTCGTCCTCATATATAGTCATGAAAACAAATCTAATCGAATTTAAAGATAGCTTATTAATTATGTTATAAGTTTAATTATTTAATATATATATAATACGAATTATAATACTAACCTTAAGTTTATTAAGGCTTTATTAAATATTTTTTTAAAAAAATCATATTTTAGTTAAACTATTATGATAAATAGTTTAGAAAATTCAAATTTAATCGATTCAAGTATAGATATAATTCTGGAAGAATTATTTAAAATATTTGACTTGATAGTCAAGATCAAAGTTTAAAATTAGTTACGAATTAGAAAACTTAAAAAAAATAAAATGTTTTACAAATTTAAAAAAAAAAGAAAAGGAAAGAATGGTGCTCTGCCTGTAAGACGCCGAAAGGTGCAAAAAGAATGTTGCTCTGCCTGTAAGACGCCAAAAGGCGCAAAAAGAATGGTGCTCTGCCTGTAAGCCACCAAGTGCGCTAAAAGAATAAAAATAAAAAAAAATAAAAATTGTTTAAAAAAAAAAAAGGAGGTTTATCCAACCTGTAAATTGCATATCGAGCCTAGTACTGGCGGGTTAGCTACTGAAATAAGTACTGCACGAAATTGGACCTGATTAGTATAATTCGAAAAAAGTTATTAGCCCAAAGTCAAATAAATTAAATATAGCAAAGAAACTAAGAAATTTAAAAAATGTTATACCCTGCAAAAATAAAGAATAATCCAAAAAAAGAAATAGGACTTATCCAAGATCCAAAAGAAATCTGAGATATTTATGTGTGGTACACATAAAATAGGCCTGGGCGAATGTCACGAGCTAAAAGGTAGATCGACGAAATTAGACGCAGTAAAATCTGTGATCAAGTACCAAAATTAAACAAACAAACCTAAAGAAAGAAATCGAGAATCAACAATTAGTTAAAAATAATTAAAAAGTATATAATATAGCCATCGTTACATATCAGCAGATTTACGGAATTGAAAATGGGCCCTAAAAATGGTCCCCAAAATTCGATTGTTTACAAAAATTCATTGGTAAGATAATGATCAGATGATCAACAAATAACTAATCAATATAAATAAACCCATTAGATAAGCGCCAACCCATTAGATCTTAGAGATAAGAGAGATAAGGTGGTTTGATTTGCAAAATTATATGAAAATCGGGGTCTTGAAAAAAGGTCCAATTGTGTAAATCCGCTGATATGATTATAATCATATAGTACTTATCATCATAAACACCTTAGTTATAATGATTGTACTGGGATCCTTCCGTGATCAGAGACCAGTGATACTACCATGATCCTTTGTGATGAAAGATCGATTTATCCTTAAACCTCTTTAGTTCGTTAATCTAGCGAAAGTTATAAAAAATCTGTAATTTCCCTCTTGTAAAATATATCACATCCTACGAGATTCTAATATTCTTAACCTAATACATTCATAAATTACCCGATAAATATTTTAAGATCAATTTATTGTCAAATCACCAAAGTCACGCCTCTGTCGAGTTACATCAAATAATAAAACTCTTTATTTTTGTGTATTTCATATTAAAGGATACACTTCTGCCCGTAACAATATAAAAGTTACTCTGATGTTAATTCTTCAAATTGCAGGGAGCGATTCTTTATACAATATATACTTTAACTAAAATGACCTGATTACCAAGATTGAGATAAAAGAATCGACTGTCTACAAGAATTTTGTAATGGGATTTCACTAAACATGGATAAAGCAACCATTACCTGAAAAAATAAGTTAAGATTTGCTAATTATAGAAATGTAATAAAAAAATAGTTTGTACATGTAAATTCATTAATGGTAAATTGTAATCAAATTTAACTTTAAAAGAAGTTCTGAATATATTGTAGCGAACTGTCTTTTTTACGCTTTATCATAGGTGTCTTATTAAACTTCATCAATTAATTCATAATTAAGTCGGGAAATATAATTTTTATACTTATTTAGAGCAATATAGAGAAATAATTTTTATATTTATTTAGTGCAATATAGAAAATTATCTTTGTTTTATCCAATTATTCGATATATGGGGTCTTTGCCTTGAAAATGACCTTACGGGACTATGTAGATCTTATGAATAAAACCGATTTAGTCTTCTTATATGATGCCTTAGATTATGATTTGCCGAGAAAATGCAAATTGTAACAAATTTGGCGGTTGATCGCATGATTTGTCTCCGCTTTAGACGACCCCCAACCTGAGTTGATCCGGGTTGATTACACTTTAACAATTTTATAAACTCACACTTAGGGTTGTTAATGGAATACTCCAGACACTAATAAAACATATAACCCTGAAGTGCTCCGGAGTGGGTTATATGTTTTATTATTGACTGGAATGCTCCATTAACAACCCTACTCACACTGCTTTAGTTAATCTTAATTTGCACTAGTAATTGTAATCTAATATTAATAATTCGAACCACCATATCATTAAAAAGTGAACAAACATAATTCATTTAAATCTGTTCCGATTGTTATTATTTAGTAATCAAGTTTATATTTAGAATATGTTTAGCTTTTTATTCTGGTCTAATAGTAGTGCCTTTTGTCTTTAGAAATAATTATGAAAGCTTTTTCTTCCAAAAAATTATCATTCAAAACTATTTCAAATATCTTTTTTGAAAATAGCTGTAAATTATACCCTTAGGCTAGATTAATATTATTATTAACGCTTATAAATGATGCGCTTGGTGTTACTCTAAATTACTTTTTCTGGTAAATTTTAGTTTATTTTTGGTAATTGATTTTCATTGACTTAACTTTTTTGGGGGTCATCTAAAGCGGAGGCAAATTCACGTGATCACAGCCAATCAAATTACAGAATTTTGATGATCGCCGGCGAAGCAAAAAACGAAAAACCTAAAAATACAAAAAACGGCAGTCTAAACCTACCTCAGGTAGGTTAAGTAAAAATATCGGGAAGGCAATTTTGCTTATATATAACTATCTAAAACCCAGCCTAACCCTAATATAAGATGACCCTAACCCTAAAGTTAATCGAGAAAATTATTAAGAAATATGAGTTGCCCCCGCTTTAGACGTCCCCTTTTTTTGGAAATTTTGGGTTTCACAAATTTAAACCGATTGTAGTCTATACTCTATTCTCTGCGCTTGCGCTTGCGAATGAGATTGCGCTTGCGTAAGAGCAGTGCATGCGAAGCGCTGCACAAGCTCAAGCGCTCTCAAAATTTTTCGCTTATTGAAGATTGGTTGTATATATAGAATAAATTGCGATTAAAAAGGTCCGATTTTTCTAAAATGCACGAATAAAATAATGCATATCTTAATTACTAAATATAAGACAATTACCTAACCTTAATTGGTAAAAAAAATATGAGATAGTTGCATAAATAACGATTATAAGGAAATCCGTTATCATTAAAATGCATAAATAAATTAACAAAAATATTGCATATAATTACCAAATAAAAACAACCACCTAACCTTTATTAGACAAAAATTAATTATTATAATTTAGTTTAAAAAGCTCAATAATCGATAAAAATACTATTCATTATTAATTTGTATTTACTATTTTTTTTCACTTATTGATATTTTAAAACATGCACGCCTCATGAACATTAACACTATGAATTTGCCGAAAGTAGAGTTCCAATCCATAAATATCCAGTGTTGTAAACTTTTTTAATTGTTATTTTTCTTTTGTGTAATTCTGCCTCGTACATAGTTAGGATATTTTGCCCTGAACAAAGTGTTTCTTTTTATAAGAAAGGTAGTAGTTTCGGACCCCAAATCTAAGTTCTGGGCCACGAACAATGATTTGGAACCATAGATCCTGGTCTGGGACCAAAATAGTTCGAAGCTTAAGATAGTGGTCTTGAACTTTTTATATTCAAAATGTATAAATACAATGCTTGAGTAAATAAAAAGGGCATAATTCATTTTACTCAAACAAAACAATTTCGTAATTCTCACCAATAATCAATAACCCAATCTAACCTTAAAACCTGATTTATCCCAATTTAGCATAAACCCATACCATCCTACTTTGCATCTGGAATTTCGGCCGATTCTGAATCAGCCACCTAGCCCAAATTCAGATTAAGATAATTAACCTTAAACCTCGACGCGCATACATAACTATTACTCATTGTAATTCGATATGTAAAACAATGCCATCTAACTCAGATATACGAATTAAAAAAACAGATATCCAGTATTATTTTCAATTTTTTTTGTTTCATTTTTTTTTTGAATTTCTTATTTTGATATAGTTTGTGACGCAGTTAGGTGATTAAAGCTTCAATCGAGAGGTTGAAGTTTCAAGTGAGTGATTAAAACTCCAATCGAATGATTAAAGCTCCAATCACGAATTGAAGCTCCAAGTGGGTGATTAAACTCTAATCGAGAGATTAAGCTCAAATAGAGATTGAAACTGTTTAACCGTTTAAAAATTGCTCTATAGTTCCGGGCAAATTATGTTTTAATACCGGCCAAATTAAACGGTTAAACAGTTAAACAATTAAACGATTAGGAAAATTTTAGGTGGTTCCGATCCCTAAGCTCCAAGCGAGGGATTAAAAAACCCACAGGAATTAAAGATAGATAAGGATGTTGCTTCAGTCTGTGAAGGAAAGAAAGATTATTAAAACGATTGTTAATAATTGTGGATAGTATTTAGTATTATTAAATAATCTGACATATAAATTTTTCTAATAAAGGGAAACCTATAACCTGTAATTATGTGTGTTAGTTTTTTGATTTAAACCATTTAACCTTAACCACTATTTGTTCACGATCGAAGCTAAACTCCTATCAGCTCTCCCATTGGTTGTAACACCAGATATAGCTTATCGGATAAATGGATGAAGGAATTGAAACTCTACACTTAACAAAGTTACTTAAAGACCAGAAAACAAAACTGAAAAAACCAAATATAAAGAACCTATTCATACCCATAATCGTGATTCTTTTATTAATACTTAACATTACATCACGAATTTCAAAAATTAATCGGAACCCAATCACTTAAGATTAAACCAAAATTCCAGCAAAAGCTATTAGAAGATCAAATTTCATTATTACACTAAAACGAAAAAGAATTACAACACAATAAAATAGGAATCAAAAGTCAAATTAACTATTAGCATTTTAGAATGACAACAATATAAAAAAAAATATGGATAACTAAACTCCCAGCGCATGGGCAGGCGCATGACTTGTTTGAACATCTAATTTCCGTTGATATAATTAAAGTTTATTTTTCTATTACTATGTCCCTGCATTATTAGATGACATACTAAAATTTCATTATACAATAAACTCAATAACCAAAAAAAAACATCTAGTACGATAGTGAAATGACTATAATATTGTATTAATATTTTGTATAAATTAAGCCACATTCATTTGAGTACGATCTTGTAGAAATACTTTTCGCAAAAACGTTCGCGATCAACTTATTTTAGTCGACTGATTATCCGCGGTATATATAGTGTTGTACATTGTACAAAATTGGAATTTAGACACCTTTGGGATTGGACATACAATCAAATATCCAATTGTGATTTTTGCATATTTTGCCAATTGGATCTTTGATGTCCAATGTCCAACCAAACCATTGGACGTCCAATGTCCAATCCAGATCATTGGACATGACAACTCTGTGTATATCTGTTATATTTTATATGGCCCAATAAAAGACTTATAAGTTGTCTTCTACAGTAAATGAAATTCTCTAGGAATAAGATCTTCTTTTTATGATTCTTTTGCATGGTGACCGTTGTTACTTTGTTAAAGATATGAATGTGGTTTATTAGTGAAATGCTAAACATATAAATAAATTACCTGGGCAATTGATTTATACCAGTCAATCAGACAAATTTCTTCTTTTGACCTCAATTGTTGGTCACACTGGATTTGTTCATTGAACTTCGTCAACTTGAGGTTACCAGTTCTATCTATAAGTTGCATCACATAAAACGATACTTAACTTCTTATATATTTTCATCTACACAAAACTAATTTCATGGCATCAAAAATATTATGAGCACTATGCCGAATTAATAGAGGAAACTTTTAATAATTAAATAATGAATTTTATTCTTTATACGATTTTTTGCTGTCCCTACGCAGTGCACTTACGGAGGGTTGACCAGTGTTTAAAATTCAATTTTCTCAGTGTTCTCAGAGAATATTACACACTTTTTGGGAACATAAATTATTAAAATATGTTCTCTATTTGGGAACATTCAATAAATTCTTTTAATATTAAAAAAATTTTAATTTTCCTATATAAAGAACATTAAAATTTTACTAAGAACTTTAAGAAATTAAAAATGTTCTTTTGAGAACATAAAACCAATTTTGAATTTTAAACACTGGGGTTGACTGTAATGATAAAGATGTTTGCTCAAGCATTAATCGTAATACTTAAGCACCAACACGACATAAATTAATCACATTGACGAAGACACGTGAACATATTTCAGTCATATTATCATCCATGTTATCGGTCTTCAACATCAATTCTATCGGTCTTCAAAAATGGTTGCGCTATCTCAATAATTTAGCTAATCGCATCGAGCGTCCCTTAAACTTTTATTTCCATATTTAAAATTGTAATTAAGTTCAAAGCTATTCATCTCTCTCTATCTAATCAAACATTTAATTTAGTACTTAAACATTTTTTAAACTAGAATCCAGGCGTGTTTCACCCTGACATATTGTTATTAGTCTAATTTTTAACAAGTTAATATCTACATCCAAAACTTATATCCTGATAGTTTATGAACTAAAATGATCTCGGATTTCGATTTAAATAAATATGCAGCTAAATCATTAATTACGTGCTGATAGTTAATATAATTTATGTTATCGATGAATTATTATTTAACACCTATATTTAACTTTTGAATATACATAATAGTTATTCTATACATGCTCACTGTAAATAATTAAATTTATAATTATTTGAAGCTTTATTTAGCACTAATATGCGTTTTCTTAAAATGAATATAAATAATATTCACGTACTAATAATTATTAATTAATTAACGATCATTCGAAATTTAAACTAAATTATTTGTAAATTCTTCGATATGTGTAATTTAACTTACTCCCTAGTGAATGACATGAATTATTGAAAATATTCTTATAAATAATTCATTGGAAGAAAGTAATCGAGCGATCTACTTACATTCTAGTTGTTGAGGTAATTTATATATTCTTTGAAATTCAAATTTAAAATGATTTACATACATTTATGAAATTATCAAACAATAGCATGTAAACGAATATTAGTGTTTATAATTAAATTTATACTCTCTCACTGACGTAACTTATACGTCAATTTGAAGAATTATTCAGTATTAATCGTTGAACATTAACTTAATAATTAATGCATACAATAGAACTATTGGCTAATAGATAAGTTATATTTTAAAGTTAATACACGAATACTGCATACATAATCGAACTAATTTTTTACTAATATATGTATTAATTTTAAATATGAGCAATCTATTTTATTGTCAATACTTGGTTAACACATGCATTAGAACTACCGTAATTACTCACAAACTAGATGCAAATGTAAAGAAGTGCTTAATACTTATTGATAATGAGAACCACTAATATACATTTGGCCTTTACTTACATTCTCTCTCTCCCTCCCTCCCTCCACCTATTTATAAAATTTACTGCAATTTACTACTTTTACTACAGAACTTAAATAAATTATTTTATTTAATATATAATATAGAAATATACAGCTAATAATTTACAGTTTTTACATTAACCACTTAATTTACATAACTACTTGATTCTAATTAATAATGCTATCGATATAATCAAATTATTATTGACTTATTTTAAGATTTGGATTGTTTGAGGTTAATTTAAACATGATATTATTACCATAAAGATCCAAAGAAGTCAACGTGGATTCTTGCCAAGTACATTTGCTAATGCTTTTCCTCCTTCGGATCCAAGATTATTAATTTGAAGATCCAAAAAAGTCAACGTGGAGTTCTTGCCAAGTGCATCTGCTAATTCTTTTCCTTCTTCTGATCCAAGATTATTTTCACCAAGATTCAAATCTTTTAGCATGGAGTTCTTGCAAAGTGCATCTGCTAATGCATTTCCTCCTTCGAAACCAGTTTATTTTTTTCAAGATTCAAAGAATTCAGTGTAGAATTCTTGCAAAGTGCATCTGCTAATGTTTTTCCTCTTCTGATCCAAGATTATTATTCGTAAGATTCAAGAAGTCAGCGTGGAGTTCTTGCAAAGTGCATCTGCTAATGCTTTTCCTCCTTCGGATCCAAGATTATTATTCGTAAGATTCAAAGAAGTCAACGTAGAGTTCTTGCAAAGTGCATCTGCTAATGCTTTTCCTGCTTCGATCCAAGGTCATTACGATGAAGATTCAAAAAAGTAAGCGTGGAGTTCTTGCAAAGTGCATTTGTTAATGCTTTTCCTCCTTCGGATCCAAGATTATAAAAGTAAAAATTCAAAGAAGTCAGCGTGGAGTTCTTGCAAAGTGCATCTGCTAATGCTTTTCCTGCTTCGGATCCAGGATTATTATATCCAAGATCCAAAGTAGTCAGCATTGGAGTTCTTGCAAAGTGCATCTGCTAAAGCTTTTCCTGATCCAATATTATTTTCAACAAGATTCAAATCTTTTAGCGTGGAGTTCTTGCAAAGCGCATCAGCTAATGCCTTTACTCCTTCTGATCCAAGATTACAACGCCTAAGATTCAAAGAAGTCAGCGTGGAGTTCTTGGAAAGTGCATCTGCAAAAAATGCTTTTCCTCCGTCGGATCCAAGATTATTGTACCCAGATTCAAAGAAGTCAGCGTGGAGTTCTTGCAAAGTGCATATGCTAATGCATTTCCTCCTCCGAATCCAAGTGGAGATTCAAAGAAGTTATGGTGGAATTCTTGCAAAGTGCATCTGCTAATGCTTTTCCTCCTTTGGATTCAAGATTATTATTCCAAAGATTCAAAGAGGTCAGCGTGAAGTTCTTGCAAAGTGCATCTGCTAATGCTTTTCAGCTTCGGATCCAAGGTCATTACCATGAAGATTCAAAAAAGTAAGCGTGGAGTTCTTGCAAAGTGCATTTGCTAATACTTTTCCTCCTTCGGATCCAAGATTATTAAAGTCAAGATTCAAAGAAGTCAGCGTGGAGTTCTTGTAAAGTACCTTAGTTAGCTCGTTTAAATTTTCCAGTCCACATTTATAACATAAAAAATCCCAGGTTGAAGCGTTTTTTTTTGATCATCAGGACTATGCTGACTGTTTACAAGAATTTCTTCAAAAAGTTCTAATGCTTTGAGAAATTTCTTTTGTCTGAAATATTCGTGTGCTACATTTCTCAAATCCTCAAGAGTACTTTTATCTTGTACTGAAGTATTTAATTCATTGTGTCAGTTAAATAAAGCGGAGATGATGTAATTTCAAGCGAATTTCCGAGTGCTATATTGTTATGATGACTTGATAATGGCTGAAAAACTAAAAGAAAATATGAAAATACTACGTATGTATTTTATACGTATGTACTACATGTTAATCTCACCAAATTTAAGGTTCGGTGTAAATCGCACGTTTATTTGCGCAGGTAATACAAACTCCTGGAGAGGAAAAAGCCAATCGGAGAGTGTAAATTTTGACGATTCTGGATCAGCCCAACGAAGAAATGACGGGATGAAATTTTACATATAGTAACACTACTTTAACCCTATAGCCTCTAACGTTAAGGCCCTTACCCTAATTTTTATCTCACGTACTTGGTTTATTTACAAAATCGGATTTCAGTTTTTGGTTTATATTACCCGCGCAAATAAGTAAAATGGTACGTACACTAGCAATTAGCCCGTGCCTCCGGCACGGGGTTAAGGGATTATGCCGGTAGTCAATTTAAACTATCGCGGTTTGATCAAATTTGTAGATCGTTGCACACAAGTACATCATTTTGCAAACCGCTGGTTAATCATACATTTTTTTGAAACACAATCGCAGAATTAAACTTCATACTTATCCTAGTAATTTATTGAACGACTAAATGATTACAGTAATCATACATCGTCTTGAAACACAATCGTTAAAGTGAACAGAATTAAACTTCATATTTATGCTGATGAATTTATTGAATGAAAAAATGATTACGGTTAATTATACATTGTAGAGGTCCAATAAATCCGTCATCCGTTTATCCCTATCTGAATATCTGTTATCAGATAATTATTCAGATAGGCGCTATCTGGATTGGAACCTAATACATTGTTTTGAAAAACGATCGTTAAAGTGAACTGAATTAAACTTCATACTCACACTGGTAATTTATTAAATGATTAAATGATTATATTATGTTAATACATTGTCCTGAAACACAATCGTTAAAGTAAACAGAATTAAACTTAATACTCATCCTGGTAATTTATTGCAGCATTAAATGATTTCGGTTAATAATACATTCCCTTGGAACACAATCGTTAAAGTTGACAGAATTAAGCTTCATACTTATCCTAGTAATTTATTGAACGACTAAACGATTACAGTAATCATACATCGCCTTGTAACACAATCGTTAAAGTGAACATAAATAAACTTCATACTCACCCTGGCAATTTATTGAACGATTAAATGATTATGGTTTATCATACATCGTCTTGAAACACAATCATCAAAGTGAACAGAAATAAACTTCATACTCACCTTGATGATTTATTGAATGTTTAGATGATTCTCTTGAAACACAATTGTTAAAATGAACCGAATTAAACTTCATACTCACTCTGGTGATTTTATTGAATTATTATGATTACGGTTAATCATACATTGTCCAACACTTCAAATACAGAACTTTTAACGTTTATATTTTTTAGTCAAGCAAATTTTTAAAAATATAAATTTTTTTTTCATAACTACATTTGTACACAATAATCAGTGTTTTTATGGATATCACGCGCGAGCAACTACTGAGTCATCACGATCAACTAACATATGCACCATATTAATCGTGAATGATTACCCTAATGCACAACATATATCTTATTTTAAAATAAAATTCGTAAGAAAAAAAATAGAATACAGGACAAATGTACGATACGAATATACTTAGTCTTTATACAATATGCACACATATGCATGAATATTACGTAAGTTCATTGCAGAGCAATAATGCCACCCCGTTTCCATATATATTAATCGGACCATCATCATGAAAAAGGATTATTTGGCACCGTTATCCCCAACTCTTGAGAGAGATATATAAATTGAGTTGCATAATTGTGCAGAAGACATTCAAAGGGCACTTTTAATCTCCGTTACTTCAGTTGCTTACATATATTAACGCTTAACAGACAAAATTGTCATATTTCATACTTGTTCAAAAATGACAATTAAGTTCTTTGAAAAGCTTTCCAATAATTATCTTGAGCTTCTTGATGACAAAGAAGACTTTAACATAGTTATCAATGTTGGCGAATTTCCAAACATTAAAAGTTTCCAAGTACATTCAGCAATTTTGAAATACAGATCCTTATATTTTCATAATGAATTGTCAAATATAAATAAAAATGAGAAAAATATTAAAATACTCAATTTAAAATATGTTTCAATACAACAATTTGAAATTATTATTAAGTAAGTTATATTATATTAAACTAACTACTGTATATCACTTTATAAATGTGCCTATGGGGTTACGCCTATTCATGTATTTTAAAAATTGGCAAAGTAATTTGTGTGTAGAAGTGTTTTCCGTTCTCAAAAATCCTTCCAAAGCTAAATCTTAAATATATTTCCCTTAAACGAGAAAATTTAAGTTAAAAGGCCTTATATTACATATCAATCATAAGTATACACATTAAACAATTGTAAATAAATAATAGGCGTAACAACTAATAGGTGCATTTTATTATATTACGTTGCAGAAAGAAATCTAATGTATGCCTAAATTTTTTACAAAGGTATATCTATGGTGGAGTGGTCTTGCTTGAAAAACATGACGCATCATTTATTTTTGAGCTCATGCTTATTGCTTACAAATTTCTTCTTGAAGAATTAGCAAAATACCTTGAAACTTATTTAATTGAAACGGAAGCTCATTGGCTTCGTTTACATTTTATAAATGTTTATCAAAAAAGTTTCCAGAATAATGAGCTTCAAGAATTACAAAAATGGTGCAATGATATTGTGGCAAAGTATCCTAAAAGTATTTTTGATTCAGAAGACTTCCTCTCGTTTCAAGAAAATGCGCTAGTCTCACTTATTAGCCGAGATGATTTACAAATGGAAGAATTAAAAATTTGGAATCGTGTTATTGAGTGGGGAATTGCTCAAAATCCTGGTCTGCCATCCGATCCTAAAAACTGGTCCAATGAGAATTTTTTAGCTTTAAAGACTACTTTACAAAATTGTTTGCCTCATATTCGTTATTTTCAGATGTCTAGTGATGAAGTTATCGATAATGTACAACCATACCAACAAATTCTAGAAAAAAATCTTTGGGATGATATAACAAGAAAGTTTATGTCACCAAATCGACAAGTATCATCAACAATTCTCCCACCTCGTAAAATTTTAACACCAACATTACCTACTAGAATTACCGAACCATTTTCAACAGTTATTAGTGAAATACATGCAGCAGAAATTGCATCATGGATTGATAAAAAAGTTAATACATATTCCTTAACAAATAATCCATATGAGTTTAAACTACTTCTCCGTGGAACTAGAGATGGTTTTACCCCAGGCACATTTTGGAATTTATGTGATGGGCAAAAAAATGTTGTTGTGGTCATGAAAGTCAAAGGCACAGATGAAATTCTTGGTGGATATAATCCTATTGGATGGTGTAAAGTATATGAACCAAAACCAGTAAACGCATCTTATCATTATCATTTTAGAAAATGTAATGATAGCTTTATTTTTTCGTTGAAAAATGGAAATGTTCAAAATTCTATATTGAGTCGTGTAAATCAAACGCAATATTCAGTTGATTCTGCAATTCAATGTTCTCATTCTCATTGTATTATCTTTGGTTATGGTACTCTAACTATGGGTATTAGTCCTAATCAAGATAAAGGATGTTGGACTTATAATGATGTTACTACATACGGAAAACCAATTAGAAATGGGTCTACCTATATTGATGGTAAAACTTCATATTTTTCAGTAGAAGAATATGAAATATTTCAAATTAATAAAAAATAATTCAAATTATTAATTAGACATATCTGATATACAACTGAAATTTTCTCGTAGATTGTTAATATAATTCATACGAGTTAATTACTTTGTGGAACTAGAGTTCAGTTCCAATAGTAACCTAATTTATAAACACTGAATTTATCCTCACATAATAGTGAAAAATAATTAATAATGAGAAAGTTTATTATTATAGCTTTAAATAAAAGATAATGATAAATGATACTGAGTCAAGGTTCATAAAACTTATATAATATGTACAAGGTTTTAAATAGATAAATAACACGTCTTCATATTTCGAATATAATGTTTTTTAAAGCTTTTTATAATGAATGAATTTATTATTGCTAAATTTGCAGTATACTTGTCAAGATTACAATACTGCTTCCCTGTGAAAATTCTTTATACTTTTCATTTACGTATGGTATCCTCCGATGACAATATTAAGATCATATTACTAATACTGGAATCAAAAACTTATCGGATTTGTTTGAATGATTATTGGTTAAATTTTCAACTATCATCTCAAAATTTATGAGAGCAGGTACGTATAATAAAATCCTTGCTATTTTATTCAGTCTGGAAAATTTCTTGTTGGGAAAATTTCCTGTCTGGGAAATGTTCTTTTGGGAAATATACTACTGTATAAAATAATTGTCGGAGAAAAGGTTGTCAGGAAATATTCTTGTCGGAGAAATAAACATTTGGGATAAGAACTTTGTCAGTGAAAAGTACTTCTTTCAGAAGCTTACATTGTCGTGTAATTAGTTGTATCGGGAAAAAAATATTCGGTAAAAATTTCTATTTGGAAATGCACTGTTAAAACTATGTTTTGTTGAGAAAAAAGGATATCGCAATTAGGGAGCGGGTCAAAATCCCGACAAACAGAATCCCGACAAAAAAATCCCGACAACAAAATTCCCGAAAATCCCGACAACAAAAAAATCATTAAATTTATTTAAGTTAGGTTAGGGTTAGGTAAGTGCCTAGGATAGGGTTAGGGTGAGCACCTGGGCTAGAGTTTGGTTTAGTTGATTTTATAGTAAAGTTGCTCAAGGAAAGCTTTTTTTGATTGTCGGGATTTTTGATTGTCGGGATTTTTTTGTCGGGATTATGACCTGTCGGGATTTTGTTTGTCGGGATTTTGACCCAAACCCCGCGATTATGGAGTCGGAGAAATAGAGTTTCGGGAAAATGGACTTTGGGAAAGGAGAACAACGACATAATGTCTGTCTCTCATTATTTTCACCATCGTTCCATTTTCATAACAATCTCTTGATTATTTATCCGATCAAATTACCACCTTTAGCAAAATTAAATTCAATTAAAGCGCCTTTTGTTCACTTATTTCAACTCTAATTTTACGATGAAACATTTTGCTATCTTTCTGCAACTTCACCATGCGGCATGTCATTGATGCATTCGATCTCTTGTGCTATTTCATCATTGTCTTTTATATCCTGACTTGGCTTATAAGTCCACTCAATTTGCCGCCATCAGCGCATTCCATATATCATTCAGTCTCTTTTTCATTACCTGATGTAATTCACAAGTAAACGTACGAACTCTGAATTAGATTTTAGAGATATAGAGATAGGTAGATAAATTGGTAAGTCTATGGTATCATATTTTGTAACTCCACCGTATTATTAACACATCAACATGTAAAAATAATTTTCGTATCGTTTTCCCACACTTTGGCCACCTTTTTTGAAGATGACCAATCAAAAAAGTTAAAGTGTTCAGTTTTCTCTTTTCTTTTTTTTTTTTTTTACAGAACTTGTCATCTATTGTAGCATACACAAAATATAGTTAAATTTGAATAAACTACATTGAAATTATCGAGATTCTAACATGATTTAAAGAATTCTGTTGCAGTATTTACTAATGCGGACACAAAGGTTAAAGTTGAGTTAGTATTAGACTACAGTATCATAATTTTTAACATAATTTGATATATAAAATTCTATTATAAAACTTACTCGCTATTCAGTGACTATAGTATGTAGTTAAGGTTGAGTTAGTTGCATTAGAATTATTGGTACTATTTTGATTCATAATTTACTCTCCAATACAGTATAATGATGGCTAAAGTTGAGTTAATATTGGAATTATTTTGATTTTTCATAAAAATTTCTATCATAGAACATACTTACTATTCCAGTTTCACAATATGTGGTTAAGCTTGAGTTGATTGCATTGGAATTATCATGATTTACCATTTAGAATTCTGTTACAAAACTTATTTTCTAATGTGGTATATACAGTGGTTAAAGTTGAATTAGTATTTTAATTTTACTTTTAAGCAAACAGAATTAAGCTTCATATTCATACTGACACACTAGGTAGATATTGAAAATATATACCTGTGTGAATAAACTATATTTTATAAAATCCAAAACTGAATTTTGCTTTACTTTTGTTAAATGAAGACTAATATTTTGTCAGATGTTTATAAATTCTCATAGTTGGCAGTTTTTAAAATTTTTACAGTGGATGAAGACTCTGTTTGGTTTGTTGTTGGTTTTTCAAATTCTTATAGCAGAGGAAAAACTATATTATGTCTGGTTATTTTTAAGATCCTCATATTTTATTTCAGTCAAATATTTTTTAATTCTTATAGCTGATAAAAATCTTTATTTAGTCAGGTTATGTTAAAATTTTTTAGTTAAAAAGACTATATTGCTTGAATGATTTTAAAGTTTTTATAACTGTGTGAAAACTATATTTAGTTAGATTATTTAAAAATTTTATAGGTACAAAAACTATATTTGGAGATATTTAAAGCCAGCCTGGCATCTTATGAAAATACCTGACTTTTTCTATTTTTTGATTTTTAAGGATAGGGTAAATGTAGCTCATTTTTAATAGTGATCGCATTGTGATCATATGAAATTAGGTGATTGACCAATCAGGATTGTTAACAACATAGATTTAACCAATCAGAATTAAATTATTTTGTGTAACTAAGAAAAATGCGAGCCAACTTAGGAAAACTTTATAACATATAAAAGTATAACTTTTTTCAAATACTTTATTTACAATTTTTTTATATTTGTGATAATTTTAATAATAAAATTACCTTTTTACAATCATATTTATGTATTATTATAGATATTTGCTATATAGAAAAGTCACAATTTTACTAATTAAATCAAGATTTATACATTATTATAGATATTTGCTATATAGAAAAGTCACAATTTTACTAATTAAATCAAGATTTATGAAACAATTAAAGTTGTTAGAAAGAATTAAATACACCTACTTTAAAATTTTCATACAAATTGGATAAATTATAATTAGTATAGTTTTTCATTTTACATATCTACAAATATAGCTAAAAAATTTGTAATTTTTTTTGTATAAACATAAAATAAAAAACTTATTAATAAATATTAACTAATTTATATAAAAATTTAGAGTAGGTGTATTTTGTTCTATTGAATAATATTTATTATAGCAAAAAATCGATTTGCTTAGGGGAGTGCCATTTATCACCTAATTTTTTAGGTAGGTGGGGGGTAGAGCAATTATCAGGTCCTATATATAATATAATATATATCATATATATAAATATATATTTATATATATTATTATATATATATAATTTTTAATATTGAATATCTTTTGATCTACCAGTCCATTTTTGATGATTTAACTACCAAAATGGTCACCTTAGTGAGCCAATTCTAACAAGCTAAAATCACTAAATTCTAATCACAGGATCCTAAGATCAACAAAGATTTGTATTCTATAAACAATTAATAATTAGATATGTCTAATTTGGTGCATCTAAGTTCTATGATGAATACCACGTGCCATATTGATCAGAATTAGATTATTTTGGTACTATTTGATTCGTCTCATTGAGACTAGTGCTCCTAGGTCCAGTCTGGGTCTGGTCCGGTCCAGGATCAGACCAGGTTCAGACTCTAAATTTTACTAATTTCAGACTTCAGACCAGACTCAACTATGAGTCCAGTCCGGGTCTGGTCTGAAATCTGCAGACTGGTCTAAGTCCGAATTTAATTATATGTATTTTTTGGCACTGAACAAGTTTACT
>QKWP01000599.1:181591-261232 GCA_003550325.1 Gigaspora rosea
ATTTTAAAAATTTTTATATATGAGCTAGGTACTGGAAAAGGGTCCAAAAATAACAATTTTTTTAAAAAAGGTTTTTTTATATAAATTAATTAAAATAAATTTAGACCTATTTTTCACTTAAGATACAAAAGTAGTTGTATTAATAAAATTTTGTATATAGTTCTTTAAAGTTTGCATTTTCTTATAATTTATTAAGTAATCTATAATATCAGTAACATGATGTATTACAACAAAATTTTCTACATATAAAATTTATAAAAAAAACATAAATTACTATCCCTTAAACCATTTAGCTAAAATAATTCTCTTGCTACAAAATTGACCTGCATATTCTAAAAAAAAGCTTATGCTCCAAAAAGCAAAAAAAATCAGTTGTGCCAAGTTCATTATTGTTGTAGGACCCTGAAATATACATAGATAGGTCAGGTTAATTATAGGGATACTAAAAAAAGAAAGATCTGCAGAAAAAACTTCAAAAATAAGCAAAAAATTACTATAAATAAAAAGATTTGTATAAAAAACCTCAAAAATAAACAAACTCATACCTGATCTATCTATGTATATTTTGGGGTCCTATCATCATCATCAAGTTTACTTTCAAATTCGTTATAGTAGTTAACATTAAGTTTACCTTCAAGTTTATTATTGTCATCTCGTTTTGAAAATTTAAATGAATAGGAAGAATATGTGCCAATTTTGATATACCATAGAAACATTTTAAGTAACTTGGTATCAGAAGATGAAGATAATGATAATGATTCAACAGATACTAAATATGTCTAAAAAAGAAAGTGCAGACAAGCACTGAAAATACTACACTGCCTTCCAATTTTGAACTGCTGGTTCTTCAAAGTCTGTTGCATCATGTAAGTGTTTAGTTACTACTACATATTAATATTGAAGTTTCCAGACTAATTGATTTTTTTCTTTTCTTTACAATTTCATATTTGATATAATTGTTACAAATACAAATGTATATGCATTAGTGAAAGATGCAGGTATTATTGGTAGACATTAAAAAAACTTGATCTATAAGGAACTTTTTGTATTGGTTGCCCTTGTAGTTTACTAGGAACTTTTTAAGCTTTTGTTCCTTAATCAGTATTGAAATAAAGACCCAAAACTCCCTGTCCACTATATATTAAAACAAATATTATTGAAATACTTTGAGTTGATCAAAAGGTTTCTGTATGTTTCTTTTCTACCTATGCATTAATGCTTAAACATTATTTTGAAAAATTGGAACCATTACTTTCAAGTGTTTGTAATACCTCAAAACAATCTTAATATCCCGAGTTCAACTATTTCAGTGAACAAAATAATGATTAGATTCTCTGGAAGAAGTGTTTACACAATCTAAATAAAAAGTAAGCCTATTCCAGAGGGCTCTAAGATTTTTTATTATATGAAGCTAGATATACCTACTAGTGATGCTACTGAAATTGATTTTTGAAAAAGGCCTATTTCGTCTTCATTAGAGAAAATTAAAATTTTTCATAAGGAAGTGCAAATAAAATTTATATAGATATGTTCCTTATAATTTTATCTATTTAAAAAAAGTATCAAATAATTTTGTCTTTCAAGTAAAATAGGTCAAAAACAATTTTGTTTCAAATTTTAATTTCAGGTTTTAGAACCCAAAATGCTTTCATCCTTATGTATAAACCTACACATTTCTACCAATATCACGTATTTTACTAAATAATATAGCAAATGTGAATGGTTTTAATAAACTAGTTCTTTGCTCCTTTATCTCATTAGACAGCTTACATACTTGTGGTTCTTCTACAATATATATATGGATATTTGCTTTAATAATGTTCTTCTTTTTTAATATTTTTGACAAATAGAAGGCAGAGCTCTAAAACTATCCATAAAACAGTATTCGGGTTTCTAAAAAAATTAAAGTCAATAAAAATATTAAATTTGATTGGGATATTTATTTAGGTATTGAAGTTGATGCCATGTTAGCAATTTTCTAGCAAGATAATAGGCTAGTTACCATGCTATCAACAATACACAGTATTGTAGATGAAGAGTAGAAAATAGAATAGAAAAGATGAATACCAAGAGAGACAAGTACCAATGTAACAAAAGTATGTGCAGTTTCAGATTTGATTCTAAAAAAAAATTGAAAATACCAAAGATAATTGCAACTACAGCCACCATATGAATAGTGTAAATATCATTAACCAATTGCGATCCTACTATAATATCCAACAAACTACACTGCGAAATTGAATGCTGCTTTTTTTTTGGCTGTTAGACACTGCTATTATTAATGCATATCTTATCACAATAATGATCTCATTTAGGATCTTATTGACTTTGCACATAACAATAGCAAAGTTTAACTAAGAGACCATTTAAAAGAAAAATAGAAACAATTGAAAGTTACAAAGCATTTTAAATTTTCAGATTATTATTTGGAACTAGAAAATTATCTTGCAGTATAAAAAGATCGCTAAGAAGCATGCTACTAGCATGCAGGTGGTATGCTTGGCTAGCAAGCACTAATCAATTGAATATGGTTTGCAAAACACCAAACACAAATAAGGTTTGGTGCCTGTCATATACAGTCAACCCTCTATAAATGCAACTCGTAGGGACAAGCCTACAACGTGCATTTAGGGAGGTTTGCATTTAGAGTGAGCCAATTAAATTGCAGCTTTAAAAATTTGATTATCAAGTTTGTGTAACTTCTACTGAAACTGTATAACCTATCTTAAATACTAAAAGTTGAATGGCTATGTGCATTTAGAGAGGTTAGTGTAATATAAAATGTTATTTAAGAGAACATGCATTTACAGAATATAGAATGTGCATTTAGCACTAATAATATTATAGAGAATAGAAAAAAACGTGCATTTAAAGAGGTATTGCATTTATGGAGGTTGCATTTATGGAGGTCCGACTGTAATGTGCTGCTCTGTTACAATAGCAGTCAAAATTGTTTTTCAGCATTTATCTTGAAAACAAAAAATTATTGAATAAATAAAAATAACATTTTGATAAGTGGGTAAGTAGGTGAAGTGGTTCTATAAACCAAAAACAGTTAACAAAAATAAATTTTAAATAAATTGAAATTTTTTTTTAAAAAAAAAAATTTATTTTAATAGTGTGCCAATTTAATTTTGTTACTAAAATATTTAATTTATTGGTTCATTGATCAATTTTAATAATAGTATTAAAGATGATATCATACAAATCAGTCTTCTAAAATTTAAAATTTAAAAACATTAAATTTTAACCCACAAAATATCAATCAACTGATAACTAAAATTACGTTTCAATGCTATTGAAATTTTAGTTTTAAATAAAAATTTTACAATTAATGACCTTATTATTAATTTGATTAAGAATATCAAATATTATAAAATGCACTTATGGTATTTTACTACCATAGGTAAATTAGATTTGCAAATCTGTATAACAAAACATAAAAATAAACTTTTTAAACCAAAAATAAATTTAATTACTTTAGGGTTAGGGTGAGGCCTGGAAGTTTATTTGGGCATTAGTATATACAAAATTTAGCAAGGAATTTTTTTTATTATAGCCCCAAAGATGGTTTTATAGGCAAAATTTTAAGATAAGAATTTTTTTTAAAAAAAAAAAACTAAGAAATGAAATTTTATGTTACACCTGATCTCAAATTTTTATTGGCTATTCTAATCATTTGTGACTGTTTTGTGTAATATGATATAAAACACTATAGGTGTATTTTAGTAAAATTTAAGACTATAGGATCAAATCTGTTTTAAAAACCTGAAAATTAGGTTTGCATAAAATAATTTACGATTTTGAAGGCACAAAATCAAGTTGTACAAAAATACAATATTTGTTTATGTTTTATGATATGTGCAATACAATACTAAAATTGGCTTGCTATCATGTGATCAGAGCTTTCAAGAATTGTTCTAGCTGAATTGGCAAATATTTTAATAAAATTTTTTTACTCACATTAAATTTTTTTTACTAATTTTAGCGAACAAATTTGTTTGCTAAAATAAATAGTTTAAGGAATAAGCTTTGAATCTATGATGTTTTTTCCTCTACACATTAACTTAAAATTAATTTTTTAGGAATATAGAACAAGGGGAAAAAAAATTGAGCTTAAAAATCAAATTAAAATTTTGCTAATTTTGCACAAAACGAAAATGTAACTTCGCCAAAAACAAATATTTAATGATTTTAAAATAATATATATATATATATAATCATGCCCTGAACACCTTTGCTTAAGTGCCCAAAGTAAGTTATCTTGATAAAAAGAGTTTTATATTTAACCCCCAAAAAATTTAACTTTAGTACATAGGTAACCAATTTTTCTTACAAGATAACCTACTTCTGTCACTTAAATAAAGTTGTTCAGGGAATGATTTTATATATATACATTATTTTAAAATTGTTAAATAATTGTTTTTGTTGAAGTTATATTTTTATTTGTGCAAAATTAGCAAAATTTTAATTCGATTTTTAGGCTCAATTTTTTCTTCTCTCCTTGTTCTATATTCCTGAAAAATTTAATTTTAAATTAATATATAGAAAAAAAAATATCAATATTCAAAGCTTATAGTAATTTTATATATTTTTTTATAAATTTATATATAACAAAAAACTTAGTCATAAATAATGTGACAAGATAGTTGACTGATATAAAAATTGATTTTTAAAGATCTTTTTTTGTCATTTTTAGCACTTTTCCTACACCTAGCCCCATATAATTGTTGATCATTTCTGTATATAAAAATCAAAGCAATATAAGCAATTTAATTATTTGCAATAATTAATTTTGTTCAAAAGAATAAAATACATTTACTCTAAAATTTTTATATAAATCAGTTGACATTTCATTAATATATTTTTTATTTTACATTCTTCAAAAAAAATACAAATTTTTTAGCTATGAATTTGTTGATATATAAAATAAAAAACTGTATTAATAAAAGTTATCCAGTTTGAATAAAAATTTCAAAGTATATAAAGGAGATGGGGTATTGTGGACAGGGGGTATTGTGGACAGGGTGGGTATCTTATGATCTAGTATCAGAATTTGATAATTTTTATACTATTCGAATCATCTTAAAAAAATGAATTGAATGGTATAAAAATCATCCAATTCCGATCACTATATCACAAGATATCATTATTTATACAAAATATAAGTTTTTGTATATATTTGAAAATCTGCAAATTTTTACATAATATACCTTTAACGATCTTGGGATCACGTGATTGGATTTTAACAATTTTGTGCTTGTTAGAATCGTCTCACTGAGACAGTCATTTTGGTGGTAAAATCATCCAAAACGGACCAGTAGAACAAATTTTATTACTGTGTCCACAATACCCCCCTTTTTTCTAAAATTTAATTTTTATATTCTATTTTGTGTACTAATTATTTATATCTAAAACAATATATGATATAAAGATTTTTTTGCAGTAATTTATTCTTTATTAAGCATAGTTCAAATAATAAAAATTATATAAAAATCTATTTGATTTTTAAAAGTTTTATTAGTAGAAACTTTAACATGTCCATAATACCCTGTCTCCCTTATATTTATTTATTTTTTTTTTTTCTGTTACAAGGTAAGGTTATGCCTTGGTCTTTTTATAAGTATAGTGATCATTACAACATCCTTGACTATTGCATTAGATTACTACAACTACCAAGTACTGAAACTTAGACTATTTTATCTACGACCTAAATCTACCAAAGCATCCTATATGTTCCACTCATATACTCAACCTTGTTTTTGCACCTTACTTGTCCACTAATAGTACCTGTAGTGCTGCCGCCGCCAGGTTCGTATCTCAAGCCATCTTTTTAATGCTACTGCAACCTGGCCCGTATCTCAAGCCACTACCTTCCTACTAGTATATGTAGCACAATACATGCACTTACAAAGTTCACCAACCCTGGTACTTCTCCCGTTCCTCTTCTGGTTTCTTTCCAGTTGCTTTTCTTACTCTACCTCACTTTCTTTCCTCCGGTTACATTCCTACTCCCAATCCGAGGACCCAGAAGGAGTTGTCTACCATTGGCAAACCCAATGGTCTCTTCCCTTTGGTACATGCTTCTATAACACATGTCCTTTTCCTCTGGTGCAACTCTAGCGGTCTGATTGGTAGAGCCCCACCATAGGCCCTTTTGTCATAAGTTTGCTTCTGGTTAGTCTGCTTCTCGGTCAGTCCACTTCTGGTCCGTCCCCATCCAATTTCTGTTTAAGTACCGTTGGAAGTCGGCTACTTCTTTGCTCGGATCTTGCCAAATATGGTTTCCTGTTGTCCTACAGTTTTGTGCATAACATAGTGCCTGCACTCCCCAGGATCTATGTGCCCCAGTTCTGTGCATAACACAGCTCTAGAGCTCCCAATGCAAGTTGGTATAATCCAGGAAACAGATCTGTAAATCTGAGCTCAGAGTTCAGATTACCATAACGCAGATAAATTTTTCGAAATCGTCTCTAGTGGGATTCGAACTCTGTATCTTTTGTTACAACTACTTGGGGTGACAAAAATCCAACTATACTATGTCGCCATACCCTCTTCCTTATATTTATTTTTGTATACAAATTTACTTATTATATAAAATTTAATTTAATTAGTAAATTTGTGACTTACCTATATAACAACTATAGTCTTGTGCAAAAAGATTTGTACCTCAAATAGCTCTGATTAAAATATTTTTTTTTAATAATTAATTTTTAATTTTTTTAATTTAATATAATTATTAGATTATCAGATTAATAAAAATAAACCTTATTTTGATTATTTTATTGATAAAATAAAAAACAGTAATTATAAATCAAGCCAGTGGTGTTAAACACCAGTATGTTGTGTAATGTAAAATCACTATCAAAAAATAAACAAAAAAAAATAAACAAAAGTTAAAGTTGATAAATGTTAAGTTAGAGTTAATAGTTAGGGTTAGGGTGAGGCATAGTATATGGTAAAATTTTACAAGGGGTTTTTTTTTTAAAAAAAAAAAGGTGGTTTCATAGATAAAATTTTGAGTTAGAAAGTATTTTTTAAAAAAATAGCAAAACAACAAAAATTTTATATTATACCTGATCTTTACATTACACTGCATTTAAAAAATTTAATTGGTGAAAATCATTGTGGTGTTGAATACTAGTGGTGTAATTTAGTAAAACTGAACAAAAAAATTTATTAATATTAAAAATATTTACTATATAATTTACTATAGTAATTTATATATATACATAGAGGTTTTAGCTGGGTCGGGTCTGACCCAACCCAACCCAGGTCAGACCCAACCGTGTCGGGTTGGGTCAGATCAAACCCAGGTTGGGTCAGACCCGAGTAGAGTTCTGAAGTTTGATCCAGGTTTGATTTGAGTTTGATCAAACCCCAAATCAAACCAAACTCAAACTATAAATTTTATAAAGTTTGAGATCAAACCCAAATTCAAATAAAAAATAATCAAATTCAAACCAAACCCAAATACTATACTAAGTTTGATTTGAGTTTGATTTGAAGTTTGCAAACTAGTTTGAGTTTGAATGACATATATATATTTTTATATTTTAAATGATAATTAGCCTGTCAACTGGAGAGTAATCATAGGCAAAATGTGGTGTGCTTCTATTTAAAACTTTTTTCTTACTAAGTTAATGATACATGTCGACTAAATGAAAGTTGTAGAGCTCATTGAGATGCATTTAACAGTGGTTATATCATCTAAATTGGCCTGGTGGATAGCGAGATACTGTCAAAAAACCAGATTATATATAAAAATCACTATAGGCGAAATGCGACGTTCTTCCATCTAAACCTTTTTTCTTACTAAGTTAACGATTCATATCAACTAATTGAAAGTTGTAGAGCTCGTCGAGACGCATCTAACAGTGGTTAGATAATCCAAATCAGCCAAGCGGATGGCGAGATATCATCAAAAAAACTCAAAGATGCAGATTACATATGAAAATCACTATAGGCGAAATGTGGCGTTCTCCCATCTAAAACTTTTTTCTTACTAAGTTAACGATACTTGTCCACTAATTGAAAGTCGTAGAGCTCGTCGAGATGCATTTAATGGTAGTTAGATCATCCAAATCGGCCCAGTGGATGGCGAGATATCATTGAAAACGAATATTTGTTTATATAAATTTTATATAGTCAGCCAATTGTTTTTGCGATATCTCACCATCCACTGGGACGATTTGGATGATCTAACCATCGTTAGGGGTCGTTTAAAGCAGGATGCAGTCACGTGATATGGTACCAATCAACTTGTTTGTTTTGATCAACCCGGATCAGCCCGACGAAGAAACAAAAAAGAAAAAAGTGAAAAAATGCAAAAATACAAGAAACGAGTGTCAAAACCTACCTTAGGAAATTAACAAAAAATGTCGGGAAGGCAATTTTACTATAATACCACCCCTAACCCTAACCGCCAACTAACCCTTACCCTAACTTTAATTAAAAAGTCAAAATCATATAACTGCACCCTGCTTTAAACGACCCCTATCGTTAGATGCGTCTCGACGAGCTCTACAATTTTCAATTAGTGGGCATGTATCGTTAACTTAGTAAGAAAAAGTTTAGATAGAAGCACGCCACATTTCGCCTATAGTGATTTTCATATGATCACTCTCTAGTTGACTGGCAGATTATTAATTAAAATATAAAAATATATTTATATTATTCAAACTCAAACTAGTTTGAAAACTTCAAACTCAAATTCAAACCAAACTCAAATTTAACTAAAAAGTTTGCTTCAAATCAAACTCAAATATTTTTTTAAATCATAGTTTTGGTTTGGATTTGATTTCAAATCAAATCAAACCCAAATCTGACCTAAAGTTTGATTTGATCCGGGTTTGTAGGAACCCTAGACCCGGGTCAGAAAAAACCTGAGTTGGGTCAGAAAAAACCTGGGTATGGTTAGACCTGGGTCAGACCTGAGTTAATTAGATGCTGGTCATCTCATAAGGTGAAATGACCTATTAGGTCATTTAAAATGTTAGATTAAAACTAGAGATATAGTAATTTAGTTGGTCACAACTTCTTAATTGGTTATTTGAATAGAACATGTGTATCATATATAATTAACCAGGGTATTTAGTCGTATTAATGCAAATAATTTTTATGCTCCCAACTAACTGGATGCAAATAAATAAACATTTAAATAGTCATGAACTAAATTAATAAAATTCTTTATATTTACAACATTAACATAATAATAGGAATAGCTTATTTTAAACGTTTAGGTTAATGAACTTACCAATTGAAATTAAAAGCAAAATTTATGAATAGTAGTTTTACCCTTGAGTACAATCACCAGTTAAACTGTTAGGCTATCTGGATACCCGAATTATAAAATTTATAAACAGATAAATTATTGAGGTATTCAGTTAACTTAAGATGTAATATAGGATAATATAGGATAAAATACAATTATAATAAATATTTTAATTTGCGTATTATTTATATACAAGCATCACCCAGTGTAAAACTTGCCAACATCATAAAATTTAATGTATTTTAAATAAGAACATGATTTTAATATTTCAATTTTTTATTATATTTATTTAATAGGTCGATATAAATCAATTACACTTTAAGCTTATACTAGCTTTCAGGTTTTGTGTGAATATAATAATAATTATTATATTATATATATGAATACATACTTGCACAGTAAGTACTTATTTTATTTTCTATTACATCCTTTATATAGTATGGAATACAATAAGAAAAGTGCAAGTTGAACGCTGCGTGATAAAAGGATTATTCTAAACAATTGTTGTTTTGAGTCATTTATGAATTTACTTTAATTCTGAATTTAAACGTGTTCTTTCTCAATTTTCACCGAACCTCAATTCATGAGACCACAGAATATTTATTTATTAATACAGTAATTACATTTATATTTGCAATGATCTTTTTCATTGATATTTATAAAGATGATTTTTTATTGTTTCATCTGTTTTTTTTTATACACTTTATTGAGCAAGGATATGACTTCATGACTTGTGAAATTCATTGATCTTTAGTGTAACCCAAAATTCAAGCCAAGGTTCTTTATATTGTCATAATAGAAGAACTGCTCACACTTAAACAATTAAGGAATACCTTGGGAATGCAAGTTTGCTATGTTGAAAATTTTACGAAATAATTTGTGCTACCACCAGGCTGAGCATGATAGTCACGAAAAAACCTGGAAAAGATAAATTTTTTTAAACAAAAAAATTTAGTAATTATCTTTTTATTAGATTCGAGTTAGACAAGACACCCGACCAGATTCTTGCTGTTGCCAAAAGAAAAATGCAAATGTGTTCTACGTGGGGAATGCAAAAATTATTAATTACATTGTTAAATATAATGTTAGCATTTAATATTTAGTGATTCATTTTATTCACATTTATTTATTTATTTATTTTTTAATTTTCTTACTTAATTATTATTATTATTATTTTCACTTTTTTTTTATTAATTGGTAAATGGATAGCGGTTCTAAAATGACAAATGACATTTTATGATTCATGAATAATACCAATTGATAATCAACATAAATCCAGAATGATATAGAACATTATAATAATAAGGGTTTCAGAATTAAAATTCATAAATCTTATTTTGATAAAATAAGATGTATTTATTATAAATTTAAAAGATGTACCAATCTTATTTATTTTTTAATAATAAAATTTGATGCATAAATCATATTTTATATTGATCAATAAAGAGTCACTTTATTTGATTGATACAACATAGCTGATAATCTAAATATCTTATCCGGATATAACCGTTATCCTTTTATTTGAATAGAATATAAAACTGGTTATTAGATTTTGTTAAAGATAACAAAACAACCTTTCGGATAAAGAGTTATCTGGGTATGAGTACTATTCATGAATAGATTATTTTAAATTGATTATTGAACTTTGATTTATTTGGATCAACAATCTTTGTAATTTTTTGGGTCCCATGAGTCCTCAAATACAACATAAATAGCCATTTCTATCTAGATTCTAAAATGCTTTTATAATATATAAAATTATTCATAACTCGTATGGCTTATTTAAATACATAACTTCGATAAAGTTTGTATGACCTGTTGACCCGGTTCAACCCGGGTTGGGTTGGGTCAGACTTGGGTCAGGTTTGACATGAGGCAGGTCAGCCCATGTCGGGTTTGGCATGAGGCGGGTCAGACCCGGTCGGGTTTGACATGAGGCATGTCAACCCAGGTCAGGTTTTGACCCAAGTAGGTCTGAGCCGTGTTAGACCCAAACCCGACCCAACCCAACCCATTAAGACCCCTATATATGCATATATAGAAAAAATTAATAGTTACGCTTTAAAGCTTAATTTTGTTACAACTAGTAATTCAATTTTGCTCAAATTGTAACATATCTTTATTATATGCATATCAATACACTTACATAGTACAAGCTCATACAACTGCATATTGATTGTGAAATTAGTTAAAATAGTATTAAAATATCTTTTTTTACAGGAACTCTTTCCAACGATCATCTGTACCAAAACGTTACAGAAGAGTAACTACATTTAAAGCAAAAATCACATTAGAAAACAAGATCAGGTCGACTAAGTAAAGAAGTGTGTTACTAAAAATAAGCAGTAGTTTAGTACTAGCTCTAGACTCAATAACATAAACTTGTGGAGCCTTGTACAGTTCTTTATTTTTGGAAAAAAATTTAAAAACTTTTTTGGGGAAATTAGCTTACCCTATCTGCAGATCGTTGGGGACTGATCGAGCAACGCGTAAACAAACAAGCAAACAAACAAATATTGATAATCAAGTAAACAAACAAAACACATGTATAAATTTGATAAACAAATCACGTGCACAAAAACAGAATTGAAACAATGACAAGAATTTTCTAGAATTTTCTAGCACAAACTATATATATGTTTTTATCCCAAAAAATGTGGTAGGAAATTAAATACCAAAACTTATTCCTTAAGGAACAGAAATTGCAGAAACTCATCCTTAATGAGTTTGAAAGTATATTACTTAAGAAAGACAAGCATATAACAAAATTCTTAGGACTAGAAAGGACAGGAATTGTCTATATAATTAGGCAATTGCTGGATACGTATAGATGGATAGAACAGAAAAAGCAAGAAGAATGCTAGTATTGGAGGAAGAGAATCAATTTGTAGAAATAGAAATTGAAGACAATAAAAGAAAAAGGAGATTACCTTTAGCCTAGAAAATCCATACAGGAGAACACTCGAAGTAAAACAGAAGGAAACAGCATTGTCAAGAAAGGAGATAATTTTGGACTTAGAATGTGGCACCATGGACTACAAAACGAAGAATTGGAAGAAACTTTGAAAGAAAAAGCTCCACAAAAGAAAAAACAGAGAGAAGAAGTATTAGAAGAAAAAGGAACAATTAACGGAGTAACAAGACTGATAGAGAAAAATATACAAGAGGATATTTTAATGAAGGAGTAAGTTGAATTAAATGAGCTAATAGACGAAATGCATATTGACTGTGCAATCCAAAACTCCAAGGAAGCTGACATGCTAGACAATGATGCATAGCCTAATGAAAATGGTACAAAACCACAACAAACAAAGATAGTTAAAACTTGTTCTAATGACAATAGTAGTTTGAATCAAAATACATACATACAACAAACTCTAATCACAAATACAAAAGTAAAGCCTTCGATCAAATTAACCTTATGGGACTTGCCAAAAAATGCAAGGGCTGAACTGATAAGAAGATGTCTAAGCCCTTTTGGCCTGGCGCGGGTAAAGGAATATTTGCCTTTTAAAAAAAATTAAACAGCCTATATTGAATTAGTTCTACACAATGAGACTAAAAAGAATCTATTAGAAAAAATGTGGGTAGTACATTTCAACCAAGGAAAGGTTGTTCATTTGACTCATAGAAAGTTTGATACAGACACATTAACAAGCAGGAGTGCTTATAGAGCAATTGTTAAAAACGTACCAAAGTGGCAGTGGAATCTGCTTTATTAAGACAAATGAAGAGGTTTAATGCAAAAGCAGTATACATATTTGCAAATAGCAATGGAAATCAAAGAGGTCTGGCAACAGTTTATTTTGAAACAGCTAAAGATCTAGAAAATGCATTGAAGGGAACAGCATACTATTACAGCACTAAATTGTTTTGGGAAACCAACAAAGGAGCATTTGACAATAGAAGAAAACAAGACGTAAATATGTGCTCAAAAATAAACAGAATAATTGTTCTAAAGAATTTTCCATACCAAGAAATAAAGATATTCTGAAGAGAATGCCATTAACAGATATTAGCAATAGTATTAATGATAGGAACAGTAATAGAAACAATAAGAAGCAAATGAGGTTTCAACAGATATACAGCCAAAATAATCTGATAAGATTCCAGAAACATGAAGAGGAACATCCTAATATAGGATTGGTGGGTGAAATTTTAAAAAAACTAGCTAGAATAGAAGAAAGGTATAAAAGTGTAGAGCAGGTACAGCCTGCTCTTCGCTCCTAAAATGGTGCTCCAGGTGTCACAAAGGGAAAAGAGAAGATCCTGCACTCTCCTAAAAATAAAATACCAGTAGCGCAAGTTAATGCAGCATCTTCTCAAAAACAATTTATAAGGAGGGTTCTGAAATTGATAGGTTTCTTAAAAGAGAATATGAAGTTTTCAAAAAACAAAAAGAATTTAGGCCAATACACCTTGAAGCAAAAGGGTAAAGTTCTGTAGTAGGTAGGCTGAGTCCAACAGGGTAGTGACTGCCAGTATTCTGAAGCATTTTAAAGATGGTGAAGAAATTATATTTAAAGTAGCAAGTCATAATATTAATAGAATCAAAAATACAAATGGACACAAGTTAGAAATGCTTGGAAATTGGGTAGAAACAAGGGACTATGCGGTTATAGGACTTGTTGAGTCAAATGTTTCAGCTAAAGAAGGATATTTTCTAACAAAAAATTTGGTAAACTACAACGGGTTTTGGTCAAGTAGTGATGCAAACAAAAAAAAGGGTTCAGGAGTTGGTTTCCTCGTAAAGAAGAATTAGGAAAAACATTTAGATCAAGTGGTTGGACATAGTGGATTTATGATCGAAGCAGCTTTTTATTTTAGACAACTAGAAATAGTCGTTATTACAGTTTATCTACCTCCAAACGATAAAGATAAAATCAAACAGGTTCAACGGAGATTGTCAAGAGGTATATAAACAGAACTGCAAAACATAGTTTATTATAATAGGTGATTTCAAATACATTCTGGATCCTGTACTAGACAAATGGGGGTCAGCAGAAAATCTGTACAAAAAAAATTACCTCTGCATAGCTGGTTGTTAGGTCAAGGTTTTAAGATTGCATTTCATCAGATGAACCCAATATCAAGAGCATATACTTGGTCCAATTGTAGATCTAAAACCAGAATCGATCAGATCTGGCTTTCAGAAGGTCTAACAGACACGTTATCAAGAGCAGAAATTTATAGCATAGACTATGTTACCTGTAGTGACCACGTACTGATTGACACAAAAATGCTAGCTGAAGAGTTACTTGGTAGAATTAGCATTGCAGAAGTGCGTAAAAAGAAGATCACTAGAACAGTATATAAGTACGACAAGGCCACACAAGAGAACTAGCAGGAATATAAGGAAGACCTCTACCAGTATTTGTGCAATAAGCCAAGTATCAAACGACTAATTAACAAAACTGCCCAGGAAAATTCTAAGGCTTGCACATTGGATGAAGCATAGGATGCAATAGAAAACAGCATCATCTATGCAGCAAATAAGAACACTCCAAAGAAGAAAATTTATAATTATCCTCAGAATAGAAAGAAAAATGCAAGAGCACAAGAAAATATATGCTCGGATATCGTGAAGATTAGCAAAATTCTAAGGAAGGCGAGAAAGCTACTAAATAAAGGGAGAGACTATAACGTCAAAGACCTTATCGAAGTGAATCATACCTTGCATATAATAAACGAGAAGTATGAAACAAAAATACCTTTGGGCTAGCAAGCAATTTCAAATGATTGGTTCGCAGATACCAAGGGCTGGTAGAAACTATTAAAGAGTAGATAGTTGAAAGAAAGAGAAGGCTTAGCACATGAATCAATCAGATTAAATACCGACAAAAGATGCGAGAAAATCCTTAGAAAGCAAGAGAAATGCTGTCAAGCCTTCTTGACAAACCCTTTAGTCGAATCTCAATAGATAGACTTATAGTCGAGAAAGAGGGCTCTAAGACATTAGTAAACAACGCGAGTGAAGTATTGGAGGAAGCAAACAAACATTTCTTAAATTAGTTCAAAATGAGAGAAATTATAAAAGATAAGATGACCAAGGAATGGGCTGAGATTTGAATCAATTAAGGATAATTGGTACTCAAGTATGGATCTAGACATATCTGAAGAAGAGTGGGAGAATACTTTGAAAGAAGTTAAAATGAACTTAGCCCCTGGGGCCTCAAAATTAGTTATACATTAATTAAGAATACAGATAGCAGAGTCCAGAACATTTTTAGAATTTTTGCAAATAGGTGTATAATGGAGACCAAAATACTAGCCAAATGAAAACTGGCCCATTTGTACCCTATTTCGAAGAATGAGGATTGGGGCACTGTCTTACCAACATTAGGCCAATAGCACTATTAGAATCTTTCAGAAAGTGCGTTACTAAAGTGGTCACAAAGAGGATTCAACAATTTTGGCCGAAAGGTCTATCCTGAAAGGAGCAAATTTTGTAGCACTCTCAGGGTCATCAAAAGAGTACCCAATAAAGCTTATGAACGCAATTTTAGAAGAGGCCAAGGAGAAGTCGAAAGAGATTTGGGTCCTGTTCCAGGACATGCGAAAAGCATTTGATTCAGTGTCACATGAAATGTTAGAGCTAGCCCTCCAAAGAATCAAGGTCCCAAAAAGAACAATTCAGTTCATTATAAACTTTTTGAAAGTAAAAAGTTTAGAGTTATAACAAGTGTGGGTCTTTCTGAAGCGATTACAGTTGAAGATGGAATAGATCAAGGCGAGGTAATTTCTCCTCTTGCGTGGTACATCTTCTATAATCCTCTTTTGGTGAGAGTTCAAAAAGAAAAAAATCTAGGATATATCCCTTAGATTGTAGTAGAACACAGGCAAATTTGTCTGTGTTTTTGCACTTTTTTAGCTCTGATTTACTTTTTTAAAATGCTAAAATAATTAAATAAAACTTTGTACAATTATATTTGAAAATAAGGATTACTTTTTTGCAAAATTAGTTTTTATATTATAAGAAAATAAATTATAGTTACATATAAGCTGAAAATAGATAATTTTAAGAAAAAATTTTTTTAAAAAATTTTATTACAATTTTTCTGCGATCTTATTTAGTTTTAGTTTTAGAACTATAGTTCTTAAGACAATATTGTAGTTTATATAAAGGATGACAACTTTCATTATTGCAACTTTAATGATTTACTTGTAAAAATTAAGACTTGTATTAGAAGTAAAGATTTTTTTTATAGACAGGAACATATAAAATTTGAAAAAATCTAAAGAAAAATTTTAATAGTAAAAATGCCAATACAAGAACTTTAAACATTTATTATATTAAAGTTTTCTAATGATTTTAAAAAAAATTTATAACAAAGTTACTAAAACAAAACTCAAAGAATATTTTTTACTTAGAAAAGATATAGCTAAAATCAATATTTAAAATTTTATTAAAAATTTTAAAATACGCAGGCAAATTTGCCTATATTACAATCTAAGGGATAGTAGAGGTTCAGGAGCTGACATATTTGGCCAGGAATTCATACCGCAAACATACGTATAGGCAAACAGTTATTGCTTTTGCAGATAACACCTCTTGGATCGCTAAAAATAAAGAAGAAATAAGCCAAATTCTACATATAGCAGAAGAATTTTATCAAATTAATAACATTGAGATTAATTAAAGTAAATCCAAGTTACTAGTATGGAACTTGAATTTAAGTAAAGAGAAGAAGTGCATTCAGGTCAATAAGGATATGGTTAGACCCGAAGATAATCAATCTCTTATAAGAATGTTAGGGGTATGGTTAGGACACAATCTAAAAGAAACACTAGTTACGAATAGAGCAAAAGGAATAGTATGGCAGGCTACATTGGCACTCCAGAAAAAATATATTATGCCTAGCCAATGTGCTTATATTAATAATATGTTTCTTTTACCGAAGCTGACATACATGCTCCAGATCTCAAGATTATTATCAGAGAACCTGAAGAAAATACATCAGCTCTTTTTGAAACTTGTTAAACACAAAATTGGAGTTAAAAGATCTGTAGGTAACTTTGTTATTACACACAAGGACTTCGGTAGCTGTCGATGCCTCGATCATGAACTAGCAGCTAGGCAAATTGTAGCTTTATATAAGCAAGTGAACCAGGAGGACCCTCGATCTGGTCACGCAAGAATTAGAATTAAACAGGGTTACCTCAACGCTAGTCTAACAAAAGAAATAGAAGATAATACTACTATGCCAGATCTGTATAGATCGTGGAAAAGTAATTTGTCATGTCTGGTTCTGCTTAAAGCAAAGGAGCTAGAGATGAATTTTTATTTCAATAATAAGAAGTGGAACCTTGCAAGGTCAGGTGTCACAATTAGAGCTCTGTTAAAAAAGGCAGATGCATTAGGCCTAACTAAAGAGCTCAAAAAACACAATATCTTTTATCTCAATCAACTAGAGATTGGAACTGGTTTTAATAATTCGTTTTTATCATGTGAATTTTGTGATATTTTAGAATTTAATCCAATTAAATTTTAATAAATTCTAAAATATCACAAAATTCACGTGATAAAGCTGAATTATTAAACCGGTTCCAACCTCTACAATCAACTTATCACCAAGGATGGGAAAAGCATAATATCATGGCAGCAACTTATGTTGGCACGGAGTTCTAGTAGAAAAGGAAGGAAAGCGAAATGGTTTGCTGAAGTTGAGGGGAGGTTCTTCAAAATCACAGGCAAGAGTATTAAAAGGAGAGTTTATGGCTCGCTCTCAGGAAATTCCAAGACTTGCCATGAACCGGAGCTTAATTTCTAGTGATGATAGATGCAAAGAGTGGATATGGCTCCAGGATAAGAAGAACCCAGGTGAAGTGCACAGAGTTATCAAGAATGGAGAGAAAAGAGTTCTCGTAGAGCATAAGGGTCATAGTATAAATTTAGAAAACAAAGAGGTGTCATTTTTGGAATGTAACTGCCAAGATGAACAAGGTAACAAGAAGCTCAAGTATATGAAGTGGGTACATAAGGAAGACATCATCACCCAGCTTCCGAGACTGACACTTAAATCAAGCAAAAAGATAGTTCCTATTTTCAAAAACTTTATAGAGAAAAGGGATGAAGTTAAAAAGAAACTTGCCTCGAGAGCTAGTGAAGAGTTGGTGCGGTTAAAACCAGTAGAACAAAGAGACTAGAAATATTGAATAAGCAGAGATTTGAACTGGGTTTAAGGGATTTATTAAACGAACAGATTAGATTCAATCTAGGTCAAGAGAAGGGTGAATTTATATTTTATACAGACAGTTCTTTATTTAAAGAGGAGGGTATCTCAGTTATGGGTGCAGGTTGGGTACAGACAGATAGTGAAGGGTCAAGGAGTTTTTTGGAGGGTTTTGTCAAATTGGAAAACTGACCTTCATCCTCAAAGCCAGAGTTAGCAGCTATTTGGCTAGTTCTGCTAACAGTTCCTATTAATAGTATAGTTTTAATTCATACAGATAGTGCTGTCGCAATTGAATGTATAAGAGGTAGGAAAAGATACCTAGATGCGATCTTGAAATAGTGTAAAGTTAGGAATTATGATGTCAGATAAAGATTCAGGACCTATTATGAATGAAGCAGATTAAAGGTAGAGTGTAACATAGATCATTTTTAATAGTAATCACGTTGCAAATTATGCAAATCATAACAAATCATATGATGATCATATGATTTACATAGATTCTAACCAATCAGAGTTGATAATTTATGTAGATCTCCTCATAAAAATTAACAACTCCTCGCAAAATTTTATAGTATTGAAAAATTGAAAAATATATTGAAATATTCTTGTTTATATTTACATAAGATTAAAAATCAATTTTTAAATTGTTTTCGACTAATTTATTTTAATTTTTAATAAAATTATTCTAACTTTGTTTATATAAACTGCTGATTTTTGTATGTACAACAAATAATTCGGCATTTATATTTATATTGTATTACACTATACCTTAAATTAGAGCTTATTAAAGTCAAAAGCTATGACAACAATCTCTGAAATGACAGGGTGGACTTTCTCGTGAAGAAGGGAGCCAGACAGGGTACGATGGTAAATATTAAACCAGAAACGAATGACTGGTTAACATGCAGCCTTAGTTGGAAAAGCTATATAGAAGAAACAAGAATAAGATCTTTTTATCAAAAGAATACAAAATACCCAAATCGGTGCGGAATGGAAGGCCTTGGGTATTTACAAAAGTCTAAAGCGAGAAGAAGATAGTAAGGAGCTACTTCATCGGCAATTATTTTGGTTGCACCTTAAAGAAACATCAGGAGTAAAATGTAACTCAATAGCAAGGGGTAAACGTTTAGCATTTTGATTGAAAGTTTTGTGTGATGAGCTGCCATTATTGCAGGAGTTAGGTAGACGAAGACCAGAAATTTACAAGGATACTAGCTGCAAGCTGTGCAGTGAAAATGTGCCAGAAACTCTTGAATACCTTGCGGTTTGCAAGAGCCTGAGGGCGACATGGCAGAATATTGAGACAGTGGCCTCAAAGGTTGTTTGGAAGGAACTTTTGACGGATAAAAGAAGTCTGGTGCCTTTAAGAGACTTTAGAGAAATCCTTTTTGGTATGAAGCTTAGCAATAAGAAGAAAGCTTTGCTTAGAGTATATCTAGCCAAGGGGTTACTACCAGAGAGTATCTTTAAAGATTTGGTGACCAGAGGAATCAGGCGAAGGAATCTTAGGATCGGTATTAAGATTTTTCTTTTCTTAATACGGAACGGCTTTTATGATTCTATCTGGAGAAAAAGGTGTACAAGGGTCGTGAAAGGAAAAAAAGATCAGGAATCACAAGAAGCATGAAAAGGTCTTCCCTTCAGGTAAAGACAAAAGGAAGAATGCTAGGGCGCTAAGTGTTCCAAAGCGAAATGTTGCTAATGAAGGAAATACCAAAGCGTCAAGGAAAAGAGAAGTTGACTCTCTTTGGACAAAGGCAATAGAGGAGTATATTAAAAGTGGTTTCAAGCCACTATAGTTTGGTTCTTGACAGAGCTAATACAGAAACCTGGCTTACCCGTAAGCCAGTGTGACAGGTCGCATCTAGGTACTCGCGAAGCAACCGGATGATGCCGGGCTTTTTATTTGTAGTATAGTAAATTAGTAATATTTTATTTAAGTATTATAATAGTATTATATAAAATAAAGCCCCGACGAGACTGTCAAAGCCAAAAAAAATATATATCTTTTTTTAAAAAAAATATTTTTTCTTTTTTTCAAATATAGTGAATTGCACATACTTAATTATTAAGAGTTTTACTAAAACACACCTATGGTGTTTTACACTATGTTATACAAAACGTTTAGAATAGCCAATAAAAATTTAAGATCAGGTGTAATATAAAATTTCATTTTTTTGGTTATTTTTTTTAAAAAAACGTTCATATCCAAAATTTGCTTATGAAACCATCTTTGGGGCTCTAATAAAAAAAATTCCTTGTTTAATTTTGTATATACTAATGCCCAGATAAAATCCCAGGCCGTACCCTAACCCTAAAGTAATTAAAATTTATTTTTTGATTTGTAAAAGCTTATTTTTTTGTTTTTGTTACACAGGTTTGCAAATCTAATTTACCTATGGTGGTAAAACACCATAAATGCGTTTTATAATAATTTATTATTAAAATAAAACAATAAAACTTATATAATAAGTTAAATTAAATCCTATTTTATTTGATATAAAGAATTTTTAATAATTAATCAGAAATATAAAAACTTTTACTTTGAGTCAAAATTATGAAATTTTTTGTGGTACAAACCTTTTTGCACTGGACTATATTATAAATTTTCAAAATACTTCTATTAAATCACTTTTTTGTAGCAATTATAATTTGTGATTATATAGAGGTAAAATTTATACAGTCATACTTCTTTATAATCACCATACTAGTGTGTGCCCAACTGTGTGCCCTATAAGAAAAATGTACTGTGAGATGGAATTGGATAGGCACGGGTCATTTTGGTATGGGTTAAGATCTGAATTGTATGTGCATGGCCCGAGTTGATTCAGATTCAGTGGACCATGTGGGACTGTGTGTCCATGTCAATTGGACCATAAATAGCTAAGGTTTTGTAGCAGTTTACTATTTAAATAATTTTACATGCCACTGCGATAATGATGTTGATTAACTATTAAAACATAAATTTATATAAGTAATCAATATAAGATGAATAAGCTAACTGCATATAAAGCAAAATTTTGTAAGGAAATTTTTTATTAGAACACACAGAGAAGCTTCGTAAAATCATGAAATATTGCTCTTTTTTTTAAAAAAAATCCTTTACTAATCTTTTGCTCTCCATGAAATGAGCCAACATGTATTACAACCCTATAAGAAAAGTGGGACAGGTTTTGATACAGATTTGGTGTCAGAAATCAAAATGGCACAGATCTTGTGGCATATACAGGAATGTTTTATGGAATGGTATAATAAAAATGGCTCGAACATTGCGGCAAAGGGTGGCACGTAATATCATGTCATATGAAATAGCACGATTAGATAACAAGTATGTGTACATTACGCACATGTTGGCTGGCCAATAAATTTCTAGTTTTTAGTAATCAAACTTCCTAAATTTTACTACGAATAGTTATTTATAGGAGCTCCTCAATTCTAGTTTAGTATAAAATGAATGGTAGACATTAATCATACAGTAGTTGGAACTTAATAAAAAGAAGCTATTTTGTTATATTACTACTGTACACATATTATTTTCTAATCCAAAATTTATCTATGACAAATTATCAAACGTGTCAATTAATAAATAACTATTACGCCTCCTAATATCAAATAAGCAAATATTATAAATTTGAAGAGCTTATTGTAAATGTGTTGGAATTCTTTATACCCGATAAAATTTCATCGTTGTTTATGTTGATCATCGGTCTAGCTTTATTCGGTAGCCACAACTTATTTGTAATTACTTTTTTGCAGTAGTTTATCATCCTTACTGAAAACCTTTACGTATTTAACATAAACACAAAAAATCTTATGAAGTTTTCGATAATAATAAAACGTTTTCCTATAAAAATTATATTCCTCAAAAATCTTGATAAAAACCCGTTCTTAGTAAGTAAATTTGTTACTTGACATATACTGTAACTTGAATGCCAAATAATTTCTCACTAAATTTGGCGATAATGTTATAACCATCTCACACTAAATTAGTAAAAATATCACACAATTTTCGATAAAAATTATTGAACATTTAATTCGTTTTTGATACGCCTAATGAATAAAGTTATCATTATGCGTAAAAATGTAGGGCTGGGGCATGTGGCGAATAATTTATAAAATGGTGTGTAATGGTGCTTTGGGAAACAGGCTATTACTTTTTTCAATTATCGCAGTTCAGTTTGCAAATTGATGTAATTTTTGATAAATTATGTAGATTATTGCATACCAAATTGTTTGATTGTACGTAGTGTTCCGCAGACCCGATCCGAGATCCGGATCCGATCGGATCCGTACTCGTCGGATCCCAAAAATCAAGGATCCGGATTCGGTCTGTCGGATTCGGATCCATATAAAGACCCGAAAAGATCCGAAAAGATCCGATCCTTCATATGTAAAGGTTCTTCGGATCCGGTCAGGATCCGGATCCGTATATTTAAACAATCTATACTTGGACCCGATTTGAAATTTCGGATCGGATTCGGATCTTTAAAAATATCCGTCCGATCCGATCCGTGCGGAACACTAATTGTACGTGATTGTGTAATTATGTTTAATTGTACGCGATTGTATAATTTTTGTAAATGTGTAGCAAAAAACTATAAAATAAAAATTATGTTTCATTTTTATAATTCTTATGAATTACTTTATGGGACTCGTTATCAGTGCATAAAATGTCTTTATTGCAAACAAGATTCTTTAAAATTTTCATACCAGTTGATAAAAGCATATTACTTACAACATAAATTCGTGCAAAATTAGTTTAATGGGCTTTTAAAATTCAATATATAAATGGATTTTTATTACAGGTATAAATAAATAAAAATAAATAAAATTCAATTTATATCATTAATATTCAAAGATCTTTTTTACTGAAGACTGTTTAAATGGATTTTTACATGGCATTATTTTTATAAATTATTTTTTTTACTAAACTTTCATATATATATGTTGCGGGTGGGTAAGAAATTTAGAATTTCCTTGTTAAATTAGGGTTAGGGTATGGGTGTACATTATGTATACATATGATAAATAAGTCCTGAAATGCTGGTTTTATATAAAAATATTTCGTTAATTCTTACGACATATTTAAGAATTTAGCAATTCCTGTTTACTATTACAACCATCGTGAGTGAGGCAAAATATACGTAAAGAATTAATAATTTAAAAAAAATAAGAACCATGTAATAAATAAAATTACTATTGTTACCCGTGCCGGAGGCACGGACTATAAACTAGTATTTGATAATATGAAACTAACTATTTGAGTACTTTTTCAACATTTATTATTTTAAGATATTCCTAATCGGCTACATGCTCGAGTTTGTACTTTGGTGAATGGTTTTCGTGTTGTTTATCGGGCTAATCCTGGTATAATTATTTATATACCCATATTCCAATGCTAAAGCATGCATGATCCTATCAAGCTCTCCCCCGATCGTAACACTTGCTATATCAATATGCTCAGTTGGGATGAACGGCTTCATAACCGGATTTGACTGGATTACTGCAGGTATCCTGGCTTAGCTATATTTTATCAGCTAACATTCGTAAATTATTAGGGTGTCCAATCAGATTCCAGATTTTGCTGACGAACGCAAAACTCGAACTGAACCATACACTTTGTACTTTGTATTACGTTTGGTGCATATGAATATTGAAATCGATAATTTAATGCTATTTACGTATTTAGATATAATACCTAGCCCACATCCAAATTGAAAAATGTTAAAATTTCATTGTGTAAATGAAATTTGACCATTCGTAGATTATTAAAATATAAAGCGCGCACGTAAATACTTTATTGAAATCGATAATTTAGGAAATATTTAATTCAATATACTAATTAATAATGTTCTTTTAGGGAAAATGGCTCTGTAAATGTTCATGAGTGTCTAAATTATGGATAATCCACAACAGACGGCATGTGACATTTTTTTTAATATTTTAGCCGTGGCGTCTCAAAATGCTACGACGTACTTTGCAGAAATCTATATTTTTTTGCCAAATATGTTTACATTATATCTATAATATATTAATAATAATATTATTATATGATCTAAATTGTATATAATAAATATATGATGAATATTTAATGAACATATAATAATTGTATTTTTTTCTTTCTGTTCGTTCTCTTATAATTTCATTACTAATAATATGTTTATTATATACCGGTAGATACAATATGCTATTAATCTAATAATAATAATAATAATAATAATAATATGATAACATAAAAAATTGCAAGATTTTATTAATATAATAATCATATAATAAAAACAATACGTAAAATTTCACCCTCCATGATCGTCCAATAACCTTTTTGTAACAAAACAAAGAATTTTTTTTTTTAAACAAAAATCGCTTATGAAACCACCCTTTGGGTTTTAACAAAAAAGATTCCGTATTCAATTTTACACCAATATCTTGTACCCTAACCTATTAATATTCAAGGTTAAGTTTGTTTTAAAAAAGGTGAGGGTCACCTGGGTGATGAATAAATTATTTCCATGATTTATTATTATTTGTTAGATATATTGTTTGTATTTTTAAACATATTAGTCGATTTTATTTTGACCTTAAAATTTTATTCTTAAAATTTATTACAAAGCGAATTTTCATAAAAACGACCTTTTAACTTATTTCGTGCACCTATATGAATGCGTAGAAAATTACAAGATTTATATATTTTATTATAGGCCAAAAGTAAGTTAACAAAGTCATTTTTTTGAAAATTTGCTTCCGAATTTACTCTTGATACCGTAAAAGATCATATACAAGATCCCCCATATCAGACCCACCCTCATTTTTTACTAATTAATATCTTTTTTTTTTTACTAATTATTTTTTTGGTGGAGTGTAAGAGACCCGAGTCTCGTATATGATCTTTTACAAACCAATCAAACAATGACTACCCATCATAAAGCATCCGAATATGTCAATAAACGTTAAAAATACTTCTTTCTATTATTTTACAGCTTAGCATAACTGTTACTAAATGGGTTGTTTTTTTATCTTGTCGGGTTGCGTCGGATAGGCACGGGCATTTGTAGCACGGGTCAAGATCCGGATTCTTCGGGTATGGTGCGAATTGGTACGGATTCCGTGGACCTTGTGGAACCGTATGCCCGTGACAATTGGACCGTAAATGGCTCGGGTTTTCTAGTCGAATCGGCACGGGATTTGGCACGGGTAATGAGCGTAAATTCACGTGCCACCGCGATAACGATGTGGATTAACTATTAAAACATAAATTTACATAAATAATCAATATACAGTAAGATGAACAATCTAACTGCATATGTAGCAAAAGTTTGTAGAAATTTTTTTTGTTAAGACACTTCATCAGTGAAATCATGAGATATCGATCTTTTTTTAAAAAACCTTTTATATTACTTTTGCCGTAAAACGTAGCACAAGATCCGTGCCATTTCGAAAATTCCGGACACCGACCCGTACCACCACTTTTCTTATAGGGTAGATGATAATCCCAAGATTACAACGCCAAAATATCGCATACTAAATTTGGTTAATTTATTTTGAAAATCAAGTTTGCATATTTCATGTGGCTTTTGAACCTTAAATTCATGTTGGCCAATAAATTTCAAGCTTTAGTACAAATAGTTAATTATAGGAACTCCTCAATTCTAGTTTAGTATAAAACATTAATCATACAGTAACTTAATAACGAAGTTATTTTGCTATATTACTACAAACATTATTTTTTAATCCATAATTTATGTATGACAAATTATCAAACGTATCAATTAATAAATAACTTTGCGCCTCTTATATCAAATAAGCAAATATTATAAATCTGAAGAGCTTATTGTAAATGTGTTGGAATTCTTTATACCCCTATAAAAATTTCATCGTTGTTATGTTGATCATCGGTCCGTTCGATCTAGCTCTATTCGTCCTACTCGGTCCTGGACCGCAATCCAGCCCGATTTTTTAAAAGATTGGGAGTCTTTTAACCAGGATGGACCGGACGGACTGATTAACCGCCCTAGTTTTATAAGTGTTTGTTTGTTACTTTTTCAACGTTACTTAAAACAAAAGTTTCGTGGAACTTTTTATCCAAAACAGGGCAAAAATCAAAATTTGCCGATATGAAAATCCATAGACAACATATATTATTATGGCTGTCTATATTATTATAGACGTCGAATTATTATAGACTGCCAGATATTATTATATGAAGGAAGCATTGCGTATAAACATAGGTGTGATCTTCAATTATAGCCACAACTTTATTTGTAATTACTTTGCTGCAGTATTTTATCATTTTTACTGAAAGCCTTTATTCAACATTAATACAAATAATTTTATGAATTTTCAATTATAATAAAACGCCCTTTTACTATAAAAATTATATTCTTCAAAAATCTTGATAAAACCCGTTCTTAGTAAGTAAAGTAGTTACTTGACATATAATAACGAATGCCAAATAATTTCTCACTAAAGGTGGCAATAACGCAATCATCTCACACTTGATTTAGAATTATTAAAAAATATCACAATTTTCGCTAAAAATTATTGAACAAATTTAATTAGTTTTAACACGCCTAATGAATAAAGTTATCCTTATGCGTAAAAATGTAGGACTGGTGCATGTGGCGAATAATCTATAAAATGATGGGTAATGATGCTTTGGGAAACAGGCTATTTATTACCTTTTTCAATTATCGCAATTTGCAAATTGATGTAATTTTTGATAATTATGTAGATTATAGCATACCAGATTGTTCGATTGCAATCGATTGTACGTGATTGTGTGATTATGTTTAATTGCACGCAATATTTTTTCATTTTGATAAAATTCTTATGAATTACTTTATGGGACTCGTTATCAGTGCATAAAAAGTCTTTATTGCAAACAAGGTTCTTTAAAATTTTCATACCAATTGATAAAAGCATATAACCTACAACATAAATTCGAGCAAATTTAGTTTGATGGGCTTTAAAATTCAATATAAATGGATTTTTATTACCGGTATAAATAAATAAAAATGAATAAAATTCACTTTATATCATTAATATTCAACGATCTTTTTTGACTGGATTCTTTAAAGGATTTTTTATATGGCATTATTTTTATATATTTTTTTTACTAAACTTTCACACACAATATGTTGTGAGTGGAAAAGGAACTTAAGTGAATTTAGAAATTCCTTGTTAAATTAGGGCTAAGGTCTGGGTGTACATTATGTATACATATGATAAATCTGTCCTGAAGTGCTGGTTTTATATAAAAATTACGTTACTACTTACGACATATTTAAGGGTTTAGCAATTTACTGTTTACTATAACTTCGTGAGTGAGGTAAAATATACGTAACAGGTAAAAAATTAATAATTAAAAAAAATAAGAACCGTGTAATAAATAAAAGTACTATTGTTACCCGTGCCAGAGGCACGGACTATAAGCTAGTATTTGATAATATGAAACTAACTATTTGAGTACTGTACTATTTTATTTTAGTCATTTTTATTGTTTCAACAGTAATCGGCTACATGCTCGAGTTTGTACTTCGATGAATGGTTTTCGTGTTGTTTATCGAGTTAATCCTGATATAATTATTTATAGACCGGTTATTTTTTTCTATTGTTGTATAAGATTGAATTTCGGTAGTAATTTGCATTCCCATGCTAAAGCATGTATGATCGAGCCAGGCTATCGCATTCTCATAAATCGATGCAATTTAAACAAATATGGATATGTGACCTAACACTCTTGATATACGTAAAGCTTTTTATTTTATTTATAGGATTTGAAATTCATATAAATAAAATCCAAATTTTTCTAGGTCATAGTTTCATTAATAATTAGTATAAATATTTAAGAATCAAGAAATTATCGTGCTATGCCAACTATCGACGTTATAGAAGAAGAGAAAGAACTATATTTAGCTATTAGCCCAAAAGGCGATTTCGTAGTTGAATTTGGTAAAATTTCTGCAGAATAAATATTTATCATACTGCACTGCTTCTACGTAATATCTGATTCTTTTGCAACTTTTTGATTTGTACGACAATTTACAGTATTATTGGAAAATGAAACGGAATTTGAATTGCGCATGTTTAAAGTTATAAAGAAGTCGAATAATAATGACCTTTCGGATCAGAATTATGACAATAGACATTCGTCTAAAAAACTTATTCATATCGGAGATTTCAGAAAACCATTAAGCTTTACGGAAGATCAAAATATATTGAGCTGGTCTATTGCGGTGTCAGATAAATTGCTCAGTCATAATTCATCTGTTAGGTTATTAGCAATATCTTGTATAAGCATTCATGATATGACACTTGATAAGTTTATTGAAGGCACTAAAAAACCTGGAATTACTATCGTTTTCACTATTAACGGAGACTATTCCATTGAAAAAAAAGAATTGATACGATCTGATGATTATGGTGGAATAGTCAAATTATTTTCACTAAATGAAGATAATAAAAAGACGAATATCGAGGACATGGATAAATGTTTTCTTATTATTTTAAATGCCTCTGGGATTTATAAGCATTATTTTAGACATTTAAATCACAAATTTATTAGCAAAATTCAAAAATTTTTGAATCACAAACCTATTAGCAAATTTCAAAATTTTAATTATTCAAAGAAAATAGAAAGTGCCATGAATTACAACAGAAGTCGACCTAGCTTTAATATGAAATACATTACAAGATGTTTAAATAAGCATTATTTTTTAGTAGATACTAAATTTGAGGATGCGCAATATATGGAGCTTTATGATTTAAAAACAAACCAATTAGTAAATACCTTTCATAGACAAAATTTATATGAATCAAGTTTCATTGTTGACATTCCTGATTTTTTCGCAATATCAAACAATAACAAAATATTTGCATATAGATCTGGAAACGAGATAAAACTATACTTGATAGAATGTGGTCTTGAGCTAGCATCTATAAAGCTTGACACTGGTGAACCATCTCCTATCGACTATTTCATGCTTTATTTCATGCATTTTTTTAACGATGATGAGAAACTATTAATATGTCGGTTGTCAAAAGAAAAATCGTGTCAGTGGTCTATCTGGAATATTTTCGAGTCAATTCAAAAATCAATTAGATTCGAAAATAACCTTGATTTTAATTTTTTTCAAATGAATAATATTTTTAATGAGTTTATTGAACCTAGTTTTTATCAGTCGGAGCGAACAAACTCTTTGGGTAATTTGTTTCAAATGTACAATAGTTTTATTGAGTCTGGTTTTTATCAGTTTGAACGAATAGACTCTTTGTTAATATTTTATAAGAACAAAGAGAAACATGGAAATCTTTCCGAAGATAAACGAATTTATGATATTTTTAACTTAGAGAAAGAAGATAAAGTAGAAAAAAGGTTTATAGGGATAGATATATGGGTAAAAGAGCGTAATCTCATGATATTTAAAGATAAAAAGTCATTATTAGATGAGGCCTACCATATATGTGATCCTTGGGTACGGTCTAATCACGTGAGTCCACAACCTAATGACGGGAGTCCACAATTTTTTGCTTATCTTGATAAGGAAAAGAAAATTATACTTTTGATTGGAAACTACACGGTTCAAGTTTCGTATGAGCGAGAAAAAAAAAAAAGAACTCTTGAATTCATTAGTGTGATTAATGAAGATGATCGTGATATTAATGAACATGTTCGTGAAAGATGCATAGAAAGAATTTGTGAAAAATTCAAACTTTCAACTGACCCGAAAGATTCTCAGTCAATTGAAATGTGGGGTGATAATTATGTAACTGATGCCATAAACGAAGCTTGTCGCACGCTAAAATACTTATACCAGATGCTTGAAGAGCATGATAAATATGATGCCTTGCTAAACCACGAACACAGCTATTTTAAATACAAAGAGATAACAAAACAAACACGAAACATTATTATAAGATTTATTCAGTTATACCCGATCGTTTGGCGATTATTAGATATTCGTTTTGATTTGTTGAGTATTCTCATCGATGCGAGAGAATGTTCACTTATAAAATATATATTATTTAATGAAAAAAAAGCTATCGATGACGACGATGAAGTTGATGTCGATAATTTCAATAATCACGAAAAAAACGCATTTTTAAAACTCTTGACGATATAGTATCAAAATTGGAACAACTTTCAAGTATAAAGCCAGTTCAGAATAGTTTATTGCATAAGAGATCACTCCACATGCCACAATATAAGTCGTGGGAAGGTGGAGATAATGTGATTTTTAAAGCTCTATCTGGTTGGTTTATGCTAATTAGTTGTGAGTGCATTTTTAATGCTGGGTATTAATTTATTAATCATTATTTGTTACCGGTATTCATCCTTTTCTTAGATAAAAATCCAATATTTCTAGGATATTTTTTAGAATATTATTCTAATAAAGCAGCTGAAGAAATTGGATGGATGATTACAGTTAGCGAAATTCTGCCAGATCTATATAATAAAAATAATGAAAATTATGGTCAGTTTTACTTTTTCATTTAATCTACATATTGATAACTTCAATCATTTACCTTTTTTTTTTTAATACAGGATTTTATAAGTCTTATGCTCAATTATTATTTTATAAGCGATGGTTTTGTTCAAAGGGATTAGATATGCCCTTCTTTAAATTTATTAAAATTCCGTCATGTATTACCGGTAATAACTTTTTAGAAGTTTTTATACCCGTAACACAATTGATTCCGAAGGATTGCAAATTGGATATAAATAAAATCAAGTAAGATTCTTGAGATGTTATTATATGCTTTTTATTTTATTGTTAATTTTATTGTTACATAATTTAATTAACATTTAATATTAAACATAGCCGTGATAAAATTCCTGATATTCAAATGGTACCTTTAATTGATTTCACAGCAAATAAAAAGATATTATCGAAAAAAAGAGGAGATAAATACCTGAATAATTTAAAGTCTATATTTTGTCCAAGTAAATTCGTACCTCAGAAAGAGTGCCCTATTCCTTTTCGCCTTATACATGAAGTTGGAAATAATCGTAAAGATTCTTTCTATTATAATCCATCTATAGAGGCCATTATGAATTTTATGTGGCATTGGTCTAAACCATATTACCATCGAATTTTATGCATTTTTATAATATATTTTTTATCTTATTCAATAATTTCCTGGATGTTCATCGCACGAATTCAAGTTACCAGTGAATTTCAACATATTCTGGTGCTTATAATTATTTTATTATTTTTTTATTTAACTTATTATCTCTTTATGATTGAATATCAGCAATGGCATCATAAAGGATGGAAATATTTTGATTGGTTTAATTTGGCGGACCTTATTACATTATTTTTATCACTTATTATTACTGTTTATATTTTAACTCGTTATTATTCTCTCGAGAATGGATTTAAATATGCCGAAAGTAGCCTGCCTATGTCATTTATTATTTTCTTAAGTATTTTAGTGAATTGGTGTGAACTCGTAAGTAGATTCTTTTTATTCTTTGCTACTTAATACGGCATATGTGAATTTTTCGTTTTTACTATCATTTTATTTATTTGTTTGTTTTAAAATATGATTGTTTTAGATTTTATCATTACGTATTTTTCCAGGTATTGTATAAATATGTTAATCACCTATCAAAATTTCACAAGCTAAACATATATACATATTTTGTATATTTACTTAGGTTTCGCACGTTACCTGTATATACTTCGCAATATTATCGTTAATATAATTTTCTTTTTATTGTTTTTTTTATTAATTATAATTGCAGTGGTTAGAACCTATTTTAATTGCCATTGTTGTATTATTGTTCTAATATTATATATTATGCTCACGTTTAATTTATTATTCTTTCTTTTCAGGGGCATGCATTGTAAGTTTATTATATTTAAAATTATTCAAATTTTAAAATTGGCATTAATATATATATTTTTTATGTTCAGATTTGTTTTTCTTGGTTATGCACAATATATTGGGTTAAGTCAAACTCCAACATCATATGAAGTTTCTAATGGGAGCGAAGTGATCTATAACATGACTGGAATAGAACCGGGTAATTCATTTTCAAACCCTTTTAGGGCTATAATTGCTGCATATTATTGGAGTTCTAATTCATTTGATGCTTGGGGATTTTGGCCTCTCATCATAATCAGTGTGATCTTTAATATTATTTTTATTATCATACTACAAAATGTTATTGTTTCATTTATGAGGTATGTTTAATATATTAGTATTATAATCTCTGTGAAAAAAAAAATAATTTGATTAATATTAATAGTAACAATAATCTAACATATTCAAAGTGCGGCATTTAAAGATGCTAATAGAGATGGAAAGCGCGCTGTTCTCAATTTTCAAAGTAGATTAATTTATGATTATGCACTTCGTGAAAATTCTGCTTTCACTTCAAGAAAGAATGATTTTGATTGCAAGTTTAATGATAAATTAAGAATAAAATATGTATGTTTTTATAATGAACTGTCAATTACAAAAGCATGGAGAAATGAAAGCAAAGAATGGGAATCTGAACCAATATATTTGGATGCTGAAAATCAAATACAAAAGAAAAGTGAAAATGAATTTTCTATTGAAGATGAAGACATTAAATTTATCTGGGTAAAAGAAAAAGATGAAACAACAAAACAAACAGAAGAAACAGAAGAAACAACAGAGCAAGCTTTGTAGAAACTTAAAAAGTAAATGCAGCATATTAAAAATACAATAGATATATATATAATATATTTATGTTAACTTTGTTGTAGCTCTATTTTAGTTATATAATTAATATTTTTTTAATATATTTTTAATATATATTTTTAATACATTTTTAATAGAGTTACAATAAAATTAACATAAATATATTAAAAATGTATTTAATTAATTTATGTTAACTTTGTTCTAACTCATAAAAAAAGATATATTGATTATATGTTTATATTAACTTTATCATAACTAAATATTAAAATATATTAAACATATAATAAAATTTTACAGTGCAGATAACCTAGTCCCAATCAATAAAAATTTTTAATGACCAAATTCGATTTTATTTTTATATATATGAAGAGGCCAATTTGAAAATTTAGCTAATATTTATATATAAAGTGACCAATTTAAATTATTAATATATATAAAATTAAAATTAATGTTTAAAGAGGCCAAATTTGATTTTTTTTTTTTTTTTTTTTTTTTTTTTTTGTATATATAAAAGGTAGCCAAATTTTATATTTAATTATAAAAATACTATAACTTCAACTCGCTATAGCTTTTTATAAATAAATTAAGAACTTGGAAGTGTTTAGCTTGTTTTGATTTAGCATTTCAAGATAGCATTTTTTGTTTACTATTTTTTTTTGACGAAGAATTAACAATTTGAATTTCATTAATTTTATTGGTCGGGACTAGGTTGTCTGCACTGTTGTATTTATCAAACATAAATAAAATTTTATTTATCTTTGTAACTTAATATTTTAATATATATTTTCCCAAAAGTATATTTTAAACCAAAAAATTTTAAACTGAATATACATGTAATAAATTTTTTTAATTTTTATATTAATATATACTGTACTAAAAATAATGTAGTTACCTATATTTAATTTTGATAAATCTATTTATTTATGCAACAGCTATATTATAACTCAAAATTTACTAGGGTAGCTCTTCTAGCAAAAAATGATCCTCTTGCAATTTTGTATTAATCTTGCAATTTTGTATTAATCTTGATTCTAACTCTAACTTAAATCCTACTTAACATTAATACTGACCTTTATAACTGTTACGTAATAGGCTGTTACAAATAAATTTTTTTTCTAATTTTAAATGTATCAGTGTCTTGTATCATGCTTAATTAGACGACAAACATTAAGGTCAAATTATACTAAATTTTCAAGAAAATGTATGTTAGAACACGAAAGATAGTCTCATAAGCAAAAATTTCGGTTACTAAAGACTTTTTCACATGGCCCAATCATAAAAGAAATTAGGGTTCCCATTATTTGAAATATGCAAATTTACTATGATCTTATTTGACTATTCAATTATATCTATAATAAATTTATTCACAAAGAAATGAATCTACAATATTTTCTAAAAAAAAAAAGTTCATAATATCTGTTCTAGGTTTTGTTTGACAACGTGCACAGCTATCTTATTCGTTAGGTTCACGAATATGACTATATTGACCAAGTACATGTAATTCTGCATTGTGTATTTCTGGTTTCGTGTAATTATCTTACAGAAATATAAAGTTGCTAGAAAATATAAATAGAAATTTATACCAAATTTTTCTAAAAAAGCTAATTTTTTAAACTCGGTTAATTATCAAAATAGTAGTTAAGTCAAAAAGAGTGGGAAAAAAGCATTAGAATACTATGAGAAAGCTACCAAGCATGCGCAATTAATGACCATTATAGGCTAGAAATTGGGATTCCAAAAAATGAACATAAAATGTTTTGACTACTATAAACAATCTTTTGGTATGGATGGAGTTTGTTGAGCATTTATGATGAGTAAATGTTATAATAAAAATATCAAAGTTAAAAATGATGAACGTGAGAAATTCAAATATTATCAAAAATTGCAAACATGGGAAATGTTGATGGAACATTTAAAGTCAGTTGCTGTTATGAATATGAAGCTAGACAAGATAAAACTATAACCTTTTCCAAATGTGTTATATTAGAAAACTTTATAAAGAATATAGCGTTATTTCTAAAGTTTTTCAGAAATAATCACAATTAAAAAAACTACTAGAATAGCAATAGAAACCTTCATATTTACCTTCAAATCAAAATATGAAAATATACAACAAGTTTTTATAAAACCAATCAAAAAATATTTAAAAAACTTTAAGAAATATGTCGTACGCACCAGATTTTGCAAGGAGCATGATGTACATTGCATAGTGAAAAAATTTAAATAAATAGGATATTCTTTAAATACAGAACTTTTAACATTTATATTTTTTAGACAAGTAAATTTTTAAAAATATACTGTAAAATTTCTATACAGACGTCTCTTAAAATAATGTGTTACGCATGTCTGAGTTAACATGTCATTACAAATTGGTTTTTTAAAAATTTTTTTTCATAACTACATTGATACACAATAACCAGTGTTTTTATGGATATCACGTGCAAGCAACTACTGAGTCATCATGATCAACTAACATATGCGAAAAATCCTGTATACATGCAACTATAGTTGTTAGGCGAAACCTAGAGGTTTCGCGTTGGCGAAAGTCGAAACCTAGTTTCGACTTTCGCAAAAAAATTCCAAAATGGCGAAATGGCGAAACCGGCGAAACGTGGCGAAACTAGAAACTAGAAGTTGGAGAAACTAATAAACTAAAGGTTGAAAAACTACATAAAGGTAAAACTTACCAGTCTAAAATAAAGGTTAAAAATATTATCAACTTAATTTATAATACGTATAGTTGCTTCTTTCTATACTAAGTCTTATGCTTAAATTAGATATCTTTCTTCTTTGCTTTTTAATATAATAAAAATTGTTGTAGTTTATGCTATAATTGGTTACAATATAGCAGTTTTCATTGCAACATTAATCTTTGCATTGATTATTTTGAAAAATTATTCAAAAATTTTACATTTTTTTTTTTACATAGTTAAATTGTCCATCCAAGGCATCAAATTTTATGAAAGACAACAATACTCATTATTGATGATTTTAACTGAATCTAAAATGGTAGAACGATTACTTATAACTCGGATCGAATTTGCAGATTGTTTGACCAAACTATGGTTGTATAACTTAAGGTAAGTTATCCTAACTTACGTTAGACTTTAACTTGCGTAACTTATATAACTTACATATGTTACACTAATCTAATGCTGGCCAATATTTTTAAAGTTGGCCCGCTTTAGCTTTTGGCTTTCTATTTCATCTTAATGCTGGTCAAAATTTCTTAATGCCAGCCTGCTTTAATACCTTATATATTTGTAACTTACATGAGGTCATGTAACTTACAATGTAACTTACAATGTAAGTTACATTGTCAAGTAAGTTAACACAACCCTAGGCCAAACCCAGAGCATTCTATTTCGAATATGACCAAACGATCAGCAAATCTGACCAGAGTTATAAGTAATCGGTTCTACTATCATGTAAAAAATTATTATTAATAAAATACTCGTCGGTGCTGACAAAAAGTATCAGTCAAGTAGTTGCTATAAAAAAGTATATTTATAATCATAATTTAAGCCCAAATAACTTAGAGGCCATGGCGCCAATGCTTTATGTGAGATGGAGTTTCTTCAAAATTTCGGCACTTCGACGTTTTGTCTTTCGCCTAACATTTATACCCTAAACCGGAATGTGCCAAATTTATAACTTACCATTACGTTAAGAGAAAAAAGTTTATTGTTATTCGAAAGATTTGGGGATCACAGTACCAACATTTGGCAAGATGGCTTTACCGGAATTTAGCTGTTTCGCCAAGGGTTTGAGGTTTCGCCAAGGGTTTGAAGTTTCGTCAGGGTTTCGACATTTCGCCAGGGTTTCGACATTTCGCCAATAGGTTTCGACGTTTCGTCTTTTTTGGGCTTAGGTTTCGTCTTTCGCCATTTTGGAAATAGGTTTCGCCTAACAACTATACATGCAACTTATTAGCAGAGCCTACTCACCATATTAATCGTGAATGATTACCTAATGCACAACATATATAAAAAGCTTGTCACGATGAACATTAACAGGATTCACGTGTATTGCCATAGAATCTTTATTTCTTATGTTGTTACACTTGAAAATACCCTCACGATAACATATGAATTTGATCGTCATCGACTTCATTTCATGCTGATTATATGAAATCACCGATCAATCATACACGATCATGCGCATAATCTGGATGATCATGGGATAGACATTCGGAATCCTAAATTCATGCCCGCTCATTTTACTTTTGTCTTTTTACTCATAATATTTTCATAATAATTCTTTTTGTTCTTTTTAATTCACAATCGATTAGAGAAGATATTCTGTAAAATAGAATAAAATAGTCATTAGTAGTGTAGATTGTAACCCACAATTCATGTATATAAACCCACTCTTTTTACCTCTGTAGCAAAGTGGATTTGGTTTACCCTTTTATTCATTTAGTTAGAATTGAATTCTCTCTTGTAATCCTTAATTCCCACTGAATAATAAAGTCTTTGTACATGTCCTCATAAATGCTATAAAATACACTTTATTTTTTTAAGTAAAATCTTATAGTTTGGTTAAGAGAAATTGTGTCTCTTATTGTTATTTATTGTTTGTAGTAAAGTAACTAACCTCTTATATCTTCATATATAAGTGTGTTGTTGCCTCTTTCATAAAAGCCTTATTTAATCCTCTCTGTTAAGTCATACACTGACATTATTATTATCCTGCCATATCACTATAGTTGTAGTCTTCATACTATAAACTATCTGTCTCTTGAATTCTTTTGAGAGGTGAATTCCAAGTGTGACAATGTTAATCATGATCGCAATTCTTAACATCTTATTATAAAATTCGTGAGAAAAAAATAAAATACAAGACAAATGTACAAATATACTTAGTCTTTATACAATATGCACACATATGCACGAATATTGAGTAAGTGCATTGCATAGCAATAATGCCATCCTGTTAACCCCGTTACCAATATATTAATCGGCACCATCATCATGAAAAAGGATTACAGTATTTGGCACCCCTATAACAAATTGCAGCACGGAATGATACTGCAATACACGAAAAAGGTTGGATATGGAACCACACGGACCTGCATGTAAATCTATATGAGACAATATATGGGAAACCACGTTTACAGCACATAATAAGCACAGATTTTGTGCAATGGGCATGTACTAATGTGCAATTTTATGTGTTTTCTCGTGCATTGTCTCGTGTATATTTACGTGCAGGTAACATATAATAGCATATAACCATACATATATACATAATAACATATATCGCATATGCATTATTTTATTAACTAAATTTTATAATTTTATTAACTAAATTTTTTAAGTTTTATTAACTAAATTTTGTATTTTATAATTAACTTTAATTATTTTATTAATTAAAATTTATAATACAAATACTTTAATTTAATAATTTACATGCCGAATAAGAAAATACTTCTAATTACTAAAACTACCAACTTTAAAAATAATCCAGCAACTAATAATATTGAAACAAAACAAATTAATAGTACCAAAATGAAAGGTTTAAAAAAAAATTCGAATGACTACTCTAGAAATAACTCCAATAGGGACAACTCCGATTGTGGCAACTCCAATAGCAATAACTCAAGGGAGATACTAAAATGTAATAATATACAGAAAGTAATAAAAAATAAAAGAAAAATAATAGTAAAAAAAATAAAGCTGCAATACCACCAAAAATGATAAAAAACATACATCAAAAATGATAGTGATTCCAAAAGAGCAACTTCCAAGGCAATAACTCTAAAGGATGGTTAAAAAACAATACCAATAAAAAAAATTATATAAAAATTAATGAGTTGTAAAAAAAAAAATTATAAAAAATAAAGAAAATAATAAAAATTATAAGAGTAAACAAAAAAAACAAATATTTATCTGCTTACAAATCAAGTGCGTGTCAATGCACGGAAATTATTATTGTCAAGTGCAAAAAAAAAACAAAAAAAATCAACAAAATAAATGTTGTTGTGCGCGTCAATACACGGAATTTGTAATCATTAAGAATCATAACAATCATCATGTTAATGCACGGAATTATGATCGTTAAGGATCTTAATGATCATCACGTTAAAGTACATGAAATTATGATCGTTAAGGATCTTAACAAATGTGACAATTGTGATATAATTCACAAAATTATGATCGTTAAGAATCTTAACGATTGTGACGATCATGATATTAATGCACTGAAATTATGATCGTTAAGGAGTCTAAACGATTGTTATGATCATTACATCATGTACAGAAATGATCATTAAAATTGATCGTTAAGGAATCTAACGATTGTGATGATCGTGACGTCAGTGCGCTGAAATTTTGATCGTTAAGAATCTTAACGATTGTGCACGTCAGAGCACGAAAATTATGATTATGATCATTATTAACGATTATGCACGTCAGTGCATGAAAATTATGATCGTTAAGAATCTTGCACGTCAGTGCACGAAAATTATGATCGTTAAGAATCTTAACGATTAGCACGTTAGTGCACGGAAATTATGTGATCATTAAGATTAACACACTTCAATATATAGATATAATACTATGCACGATAGTGCACGGATTTCAATTTTTCGTGTGATAACGTGTATTAAATTTTTTGGATGATCAGTTTCCGTGCAGTTTCCGTGCAGTGATTATGAAACCCGTGCTTATCCGCATATAATTTCGTATTTATACATACATCTCCGTGTATCGAGTTTTCATAGGGCACCATCCCCATTTTACTTATTTGCGCGGGTAACACAAAACCAAAAAAATGAAATCTGATTTTGTAATAAAAATTTAGGGTTAGGTCCTTAACGTTAGAGGCTATAGGATTAGAGTGATGCTTAATATAAGTAAAATTTCATTCCCGTCATTTTTAATTAGTGCACCAAATATTAGTTTTCGCGTATTTTCGCTTTTTTCTTCTTTTACACGTGTTCGAATTCTTCGTCGGGCTGATCCGGAATAGTCAAAATTTGCACTCTCCGATTGGCTATTTCCTCTCCAGGAACTTGTATTACCCGCGCAAATAAGTGGATGCCCGTTATTCCCAACTCTGCCTTATTATGAAAGAGAATTAGGAAGTTACTGTTAGTTGACAAATATTAAATTGAGTTGCATAATTGTGCAAAAGACATTCAAAGGGTACTTTTAATCTCCGTTTCTTTGCTTACATATATTAACGCTAAGAAGTTCTTAACAGACCAAATTGCCATAGTTCATACTTGTTCAAAAATGATAATTAAGTTCTTTGGAAAGCTTTCCAATAATTATCTTGAGCTTCTTGATGACAAAGAAGACTTTAACATAGTTATCAATGTTGCGAATTTCCAAACATTAAAAGTTTCCAAGCACATTCAGCAATTTTAGATACAGATTTTTATATTTTCGTAATGAATTGGCAAATATAAATAAAAATGAGAAAAATATAAAATACTCGATTTCAAATATGTTCCTATACAACAATTTGAAATAATTATAAGTAAATTATATTATATTAAACTAATTACTGTATAACGTTTTATAAAATGTGCATATGAGGTTATGCCTATTCATGCATTATTTGAAAAAAATTGACAAAGTAATTTTTTGTGTGTAGAAGTGTTTTACGCTCTCAAACATCCTTCCAAAGCCAAATCTTAAATATAATTCCCTTAAACGAGAAATTTAAGTTAAAAGGCCTCGCATTACATATCAATCATAAGTAAACACATTGTAAATAAATAATATGTGTAACAACTAATAGGTGGTGCACTTCATTATATTACGTAGCAAAAAGAAATCTAATGTCTTAAATTTTTTACAAAGGTATGTCTATGGTGGAGTGGTCTTAATTGAAAAACATGACGCATTATTTATTTTTGAGCTCATGCTTATTGTTTACAACTTTCTTCTTGAGGAATTAGCAAAATACTTTGAAACTTATTTAATTGAAACGGAAGCTCATTGGCTTCATTTACATTTTCCAAATGTTTATCAAAAAAGTTTCCAGAATAATGAGCTTCAAGAATTACAAAAATGGTGCAATGATATTGTAGTAAAGTATCCTAAAATGATTTTTGATTCAAAAGACTTCCTCTCATTTCATAGTCTCACTTATTAGCCGAGATGATTTACAAATGGAAGAATTAAAAAATTGGAATCGTGTTATTGAATGGGGAATTGCTCAAAATCCTGGTCTGCCATCCGATCCTAAAAACTGGCCCAATGAGAATTTTTTAGCTTTAAAGACTACTTTACAAAATTGTTTTGTCTCATATTCGTTATTTACAGATGTCTAGTGATGAAGTTATCGATAATGTACAACTATATCAACAAATTCTAGAAAAAAATCTTTGGGATGATATAATAAGAAAGTTTATGTCACCAAATCGACAAGTATCTTCAACAATTCTCCCACCTCGTAAAATTTTAACACCAACATTACCTACTAGAATTACCGAACCATTTTCAGCAGTTATTAGTGAAATACATGAAGCAGAAATTGCATCATGGATTGAAAAAAAGTTAAACATATTCTTTAACAAATAATCCATATGAGTTTAAATTACATCTCCTTGGAGCTAGAGATGGTTTTACCCCAGGCACATTTTGGAATTTCTGTGATGGGCAAAAAATGTTGTTGTGGTCATGAAAGTCAAAGGCACAGATGAAATTCTTGGTAGATATAATCCTATTGGATGGTGTAAAGTATATGAACCAAACCAGTAAACGCATCTTATCATCATTATTAATGCTAGCTCCATTTTTTCGTTAAAAAATGGAAATGTTTAAAATTTTATATTGAGTCGTGTAAATCAAACGCAATATTCAGTTTATTCTGCAATTCAATGTTCTCATTCTCATTGTATTATCTTTGATTATGGTACTTTCACTATCGGTATTAGTCCTAATCAAGATAAAGGATGTTGGCCAATTAGAATATTCTGATGGTAAAACATCATATTTTTCAGTAGAAGAATTGAAATATTTCAAATTAATAAAAAAAATTCAAATTATTAATTAGACATACAGTCAATTCTCGCAATAGTCACATGCTAAAATCAACATTTTTATGTGCCTATTGTGAGATTGTGACTAATACACAAAAAAAAATTTATTATAGTATATATATATTATTATGCAGAAAGTTAATGTGATTATAGTGAGATTGTGACTATTTCAAGATGTGGGGTAATTCAATAGAAAAGGGACAAATCGTTTTTAGTAAAATTTTTTTAATTTTTAAACTAAAATATCTTGGCAACTATTTAATTAAATTTGCTAAAAATTTTTTTATTTTAATCTTGAAATTATATAGAATTAAAATAAAAAAAAAAAATTATTAAATTTATTAAGATAGTTGTTAAGATATTTAAGCTAAAATCAAGAAAACTTTTACTTAGAAAAAATTTGTGACTTTTGTGTGAATTGACTGTATAGTGAGATTGTGACTATTTCGAGATGTGACTATTGCAGGAGTTGACTGTATACAACTAAAATTTTCTCGTAGATTGGCAAACAAATTTATAGTAAATTGCAATTAGAAATAAATTTATTTTATAAAAAATTAATAAAAAAACATAAATTTAGTTATAATAATTTAGTAGTAATTAAAATATGAGCATTTCTATTTGTACATGGGGTATTGAACATTGTACTATACAAATCATATAGAAAAATGCAGTATGCAGATCATTTTTTGTACAACAAACATAAAGAAAAAAGCCAAAATTAATTGTATTTTAAAATTTTGCTTAAGAAACAATATACGGGCTCTAAGAAAAAAATTTCTTGTAAAATTTTGTATAAACTATGACCCCCTGCCCTACCCAGTTCTTACCCTAACCCTAATATTAATTAAATTAGGTTAGCTGCATGACACAGTCACGCTAAAACTAGGAACTTGATGTAACTGTTATCTTGCTAACTGGTTATCAATCAACTTTCAGATATAAAATATCTTTACTATACGCTTCTCTTCTCTTTATTCATTACAGTCAAAAGACTAACTTTTGCTCTTTCTAATTATATTAATTCTGCAATTACATATATTGTATAACACTTATAATTCTCTAATTTTACTTTTTTCATTGAAACAACATCCATGCCCACTATTTTGAGAATTTACAGTAAATTTGAACTTAATTCTAACGTCAATGACTAGAATTAATTTGTTTGTGAAATTTGATGTCATTGAAATAATTGCCATGAAAACAAACTTGTTTGTGAATAAATCGATTGTAAAATAATCTTACCTGTAATTAAATTCTCTGCGAACTAAGTTGTCTGTGAAGTAATTTTTGTGAGTTGATGCTACTGAATAGAATATTAAGTAAAAACTCAATAAAATTGAAATAGATCACAATAAATACAAATTGAATTTTCAGGCAGTCTAATAGTGATAGAGAATATTTTACCTAATTTCGTTCCACCATATGATACATACTACTGCGTTTTCAGAATAACACAAATACCAAATCTGGTGTTACAATCAGTTGGAAGAGCATGATGAAATTAGGCCAGTTTAGTTCAATCATGAACAAATTGTGATTAAGATTAAATGGTTTAAAATAATAACTAACTTATAATTACGGGTATAAGGGTTCTTATTATTAATATGAACCAATACATTGGATTATTGCAGAAATACTATCTATAACTCTACTTGTTCTTCTCTATAAGCAAAACTCTTATATATTTTTAATTCGTATAGGAGCTTTAATCACTATCCAAATGGGTGATCAAATCTCCAAACAAGTAATTGATCAGCTATCTGTAGATTTGATTACCAGTTTGACCCATTTGGGGCTTTGATCTTTGGAGATTCAATTACCTGACTATGCCAAAATAAGAAATAAATAATGAAAATAACTAAAAATAGAAACGTTGATCATAAAAACACTGGTATGCTCATACACGAACAGTAGAAGTATATTATACCAGCACAGCACATTGTAAGATTTTGCGAACGACATTCTAGATAGCAGGTAACTATACAACCTGTCAATTTGCATGACTATGTTCCTAGTATTATCAAATAATCTGGAAAGCAAAAATTCTGATCAAATATTTACAAAAAATGGAAACGTCTATCAACTTTGCGTGGTCTTTTAACAAAATGACCAGATTTGCAAAAAAGATCATAATCGACTTTGCAATACTAAAACCCTAACCACGTATTCATACACATAAAGCCTTAAAATGCTAAGAAATTAGGCACTTGAATTACAGTTCAGCAGTATTCAAGATGGTCCATGCAATGATAGACACATGAAAATTGAGCATCAATATAGTCCATGCGATGATAAACAGGTGAAAATTAAGCACCAAGTGATATATATTATCACGTGGACCAATCAGATACAAGATTTTGTAGAGTAATGACATTTCAATTGCTGTATAACTATCACTTCGTGATATTTATCACTATGTTTCTGGTATTGTTTTTTATTTCAATGAAAATCTTTTAATTTCTAAAAATTATTATTTTTCTTTTTCATAGTAAATTTGGGTCATATAACAGTTGTTATATGCCACGTAATGACAGAAAAAGAAAATAAATTCATTATTGAATGTTCCACATCCATCAACAGCATATCTGGCTTTGAATTTAATGTGTTTGACAGCCTGAACCCCTTCAGGGCCAAGGTTAGCACATTAAATTCAAAGCCAAATACTTCTTTTATTTGTTATTCAAAATGATCATCCTATGATCCTTCGAATCACGATATTCTCATTTCTTTTGCCAAATAAAACTGTTATTGGATGTTACACATCCAATAACTATTTATTATACCCATGTTCAAACACCCCATTAGGGTTCCAAAGTTCAGTTCAGTTCAATAGAGGTTCAGGTTCAGGTTCAATGAACCTGAACCTGAACTTAAAAAAAGTTCAGTTCAGGTTCAGTTCAAGGTTCATGAACATGTCAGGTTTATAATATATGCACATGTTTACCTAAATCACAAAGTTTAAATCAATTAGAGAAATTTGTATAATTTTATTAATAAAATTATACAAATCTCTATGATTCTCTAAAATTTACTAATTGATCTTAATTTCTTGCACTAAGTAAACTTGTTAAGCACCAAAAATCTATCAAATCAGCATATTTTATTTTACTTTTCTTAAAATTTTAAGAAAAGTTGTTTAATTTTGGAAATTTTTATCAAAAATTCAAAATTAAGTATCTTTGATGCAAATTTTAAGGAAAATAAAATAAAATACACCAATATAATGTATTTTTTGGTGCTAAACAAGTATACTTAGATCTAGAAGTTATGATCAATGAGTAAAATTTAGAGAATCATAGAAATTTGTATAATTTTATTAATAAAATTATACAAATTTCTATAATTCTCTAAATATTACTAATTGATCATAACTACTTGATCTAAGTAAACTTGTTTAGCACCAAAAAATACATCATATTGGTGTATTTTATTTTCCTTAAAATTTGTGTCAAAAGATGCTTAATTTTGAATTTTTGATGAAAATTTCCAAAATTAAGCATCTTTTCTTCAAATTTTAAGAAAAGTAAAATAAAATATGCCGATTTGATGTATTTTTTGGTGCTTAACAAGTTTACCTAGTGCAAGAATTTAAGATCAATTAGTAAAATTTAGAGAATCATAGCATTTTGTATAATTTTATTAATAAAATTATACAAATTTCTATGATTTTTTAAATTTTACTAATTGATCATAACTTCTTGCACTAAGTAAACTTGTTAAGCACCAAAAAATACATCAAATCGGCATATTTTATTTTACTTTTCTTAAAATTTGAAGAAAAGATGCTTAATTTTGGAAATTTTCATCAAAAATTCAAAATTAAGCATCTTTGACGCAAATTTTAAGGAAAATAAAATAAAATATACCGATATGATGTATTTTTTGGTGCTAAACAAGTTTACTTATATCAAGAAGTTATGATCAATTAGTAAAATTTAAAGAATCATAGAAATTTGTATAATTTTATTAATAAAATTATACAAATTTCTATGATTCTCTAAATTTTACTAATTGATCATAACTTCTTGATCTAAGTAAACTTGTTTAGCACCAAAAAATACATCATATCGGTATATTTTATTTTATTTTCCTTAAAATTTGCGTTAAAGATGCTTAATTTTGAATTTTTGATGAAAATTTCCAAAATTAAGCATCTTTTATTCAAATTTTATGAAAAGTAAAATAAAATATGCCGATTTGATGTATTTTTTAGTGCTTAACAAGTTTGCTTAGTGCAAGAAATTATGATCAATTAGTAAAATTTAGAGAATCATAAAAATTTGTATAATTTTATTAATAAAATTATACAAATTTCTATGATTCTCTAAATTTTACTAATTGATTTATACTTATCACTCTAAGTAAACTTGTCCAGTATCAAAAAATATACATATTTTTATTTAGACTCAAACTAATTTGCAAAATTTGGACTAGCTGACCAAACTTATGTTTGAGTTTGAGTTTAATATAAAGTTTTAATAATAAAATTTAGAGTTGAGTCTGGTCTGGACCAGACCAAATCCAGACCTAGTTATGGCAACATGCAGGAACCACGCATGATCACACGCAGGATGCGTGGATTTAAAAACCCCCGCGCGGGATTTTTAATTTAAGATTTTTGGTCTGCGTTAGCATATCATCTGGCCCGTATTAACAAATAATCTGGCCTGCTTTAACATAAGTGGGCCAATTCCTAATTAGTATTTGATGTATTTATATAAAAATATTAAATCTTTTATTTATTTTCATTCCACATATATATGTGCGTACATAGATAATGCGCAAACTGTATGTTGAAATAAATTTTTTAAATTTTCATGATTAATAAATGGCAATCTAGACTTTTAATTTATTGCACAAATAATACACCAAGAATTTGTGTACCATATGAGAGAAAATATCCAAATTCAGTGATTATTTAATATGAATGATAAGGTTAAATAAAATTTGAGCCAATTAGTTATGTAATTCAGAAATTATAAGCTGATTATAAATTACTTATGAGTCGCTTATGAATTTTGGTATGTATATAACCTGGTTATAAGTTTTTGTACATATGTACAGTACCTAATCACTTATAAATTTTAGCACATTTTACCTGATTATGCACCTGATTACTTATAAATTTTTATATGCTTATGATTGATCGCTTTGTTACCATTATAATTTTTAAATATATATTTATATAATAATATTTTAAAAATTGATAAAATTAAGGCAAATCTGAATTGATGAATTTAATAATTATAAGATCCAAATGTATTAAAAGTAGATAAAATTTATATAAGCATTTTTATTTGTAATAAATATAGTTAGATTTATAAGAAATGATTATTATTTTAACAAGAAATTACATTTTTAGTGATGATATATATATTAATTGTTAAAAATTCTGAAACTCTGCTCAATCCTACGAATCCTGTGCTATCCTGCATGGGATCCTGCATCCCACGCGAGATTTTTGAAAAAATTGAGATTTGCCCATCACTACTCGAACCCAAATCTAGAATTACTAGTTCATATGGACACCAGACTGAACCTGAACATGTTCATGAACTTATGAACTGAACCTGAACCAGCTCTAAAAGTTCAATACTGAACCTGAACCTGAACCTGAACTTGACCTAAGTTCAGTTTAGTTCAGGTTCATAGGAACACTACACCCTATGTACAATTAGTTATTTTCTTAAAGTATTTTAAGAATATAGTTTTATTTAATTAATTTTGGTTATGCTATTAACTATAATAAAATTTCTGTCTGAGTCTTAAAACATATTATTATACCTGTTTCTATTAGATATCAGTCATTTAATTTGTCACATGTAAATTTTTTTATATATAAAATTATAAAAAAAACATATAAAATTACTATAAACTTTGAAGAAATGATGTTTTGAAGTCTATATATTAACTTAAAATTTATAGTCAATTCTTGCAATAGTCACATGTTGAAATTAACCTTTTTATGTGTTTATAGTCAACTTCTGTAATAGTCACATTTTGAAATAGTCATAATCTCACTATAATCACCTTAACTTTCTGCAGAATAATATATATACTATATAAATTTTTCTCATATTAGTTACAATCTCACAATAGACATATAAAAAGATTGATTTTAGCATGTGACTATTGCAAAAGTTGACTATATTATAAAATGTGATATTGCAGGAGTTGACTATAATTTTTCAAAATATAGAACAAAAAAAGGAGAAAAAGGTAATACAAAAATAAAATTAAAATTTTGCTAATTTTGCACAAACTAAAAATGTAACTTTACCAAAAACAAATATTTTTTAATTATAAGATAATAAGTCTATGTAAAATCATGCCCTAAACAACTTTATTTAGGTGATAGAAGCATGGCAAACATTTGTTTTAATTGGTTAAAAAAAGTAAACAAGTAAACAAACAAGTAAACAAATATGCATAATGTAGATCATTATAGAAATTTAGATATTTAATAATATATTTTTAATAATAGCTGTGACAAATATTATATAATATCTATTTACTATAACAGATAAGTCGCCCATATAAAACGATTCTGATTGGTTAATTTTAAAAAAATTTAATTATCAAAAATTTTATATAATTTTAGATACTATTTATGAATCTAATAATTTTATTACTAAAATGGAAAACTTGCTATTGTAAAATAAGGGGTTTTTTTATGCCTATAAAGTTATTCTGCCCACTGTACAAACTTTTTCTTGGTAAGCATTTAGTACTTTTTGTTCAAACATTCATGCTTCAAATATTTGAAACATCCGCCAGTCTTATTCCATATATTGTTTCACTGTTTGTTATCCTATGAACAAGTTTTTTTTTAGTTAAGTTGTAGGATTAGTATAGATTTTATGAATAATTCATACCTCTTCCCCATCTTCTTCATAGTCATCTTTATATTTGTTATCGTCGTTTTCATAATCATATTGTTCATTTGCGGCTTCTTCTTCTCTTTGCATTCGATGTCCAGCAAGTCATTCCCTCATTTCGAGAAACTTTTTTACAGCATTTTTTAAAAGATCATCAGCTATAGTTAAAATACTTTCTAATCTAGTAAATATAATAAATGCGCATTAGTACTTTTATATTGACAAAAATTATAACATATTATATATATAAATATAAAGGAATAAAAAAAATAACTATTTGAAAAAATATTTTCTCAAGGACCTTTTGTCTCCTTCCAGATAGTCATCATGCACCTTTCACAATTAAACTATTACCAAAATTAAAAAGCAGCTTCCGAGTATCACTATTGTGCTCACTGCCTTCATAGTCTTCATTCTCATTATTGTATTCATCATCATACTCATCATTATCATCTTTTTTGTCATATTAGCAACAGAGTCATTACGATATTCGATAGTTGAAATCAAGGTTTAGCCGGCGGTTTGAAATTGGCACTATCCAAGAAGTTGCTAAAAAAACGATTAACTTGTCTTGACATGATATTACTTTCATTTCCAGATGAAAATTTAACCCAAACCAAAATAGAAATAATTACTTCACTAGAACAAAAATTAACTGCTAATAACATTAAAAATAATGATTTTTGACAAGAACCAAATTGTTGTTGTTAATTAGTATATAATTCAAGTTCTTCATAATAAGCAAATCGACTGAATTTACTTATATTCCCTTTGAACAAGAAAAGATCCCAAAAGAATAGTTGTTTTTTATTTGCATATTTTTTTTGTATTAAAAACAGAGAGCAGGCATCATAAAGGGTTTCTAGCTCTTTTTTAATAACGGTCCTAAATTTAGATCAAAAATATTATTTAATATATTTATATAAATAATATAATATAAAAATACTGGTAATTCTCAAAAACCAAATAATTAAATAAATATAATTATGCTTTGTAACTAAATAAATATTGGAATAATAAAAATTTTCTTTTTCTTATCTAAATAAGCATGATGAAAAAAATGTTTATTATCTAATATTTACTTAATTCCAAAGCATCATCAAATTATAAAAATCCTTTTTATAATATACGGTAATAGAATTAATTAGAGTACAATGAAATGCAGAAATTTTTGGTGAGGTCACTATATGAGTTAGGGTCAGTAATAGCTTGTACTGTGTCAATTGAATAAAGCATCAACTTTGGATATAAAATTTAATAAATACAGTCATTCTAATGAAATTTTTAAAATTTTTTATACTACCAACCTCCTTCGACCATATATAGAATATGAGCATGAATGTTTTTGTTGTTCTTTCATTTTTTTAAGAATGGTTTCTTTTTAACTTTTACTAAACTCTGTCATTTCTCTTTACCTAATTGCAACTAGAATTCCCTTATCTGTTGCTGCTCTTCGTTATTACTGGTATTCCAGATACTGTTTTTATGAGATTTATGATTTTGGTTATGATGAGGATGATGAATATCTGCTATTTGACTGATTGAAAAAGCAGATTTATTCTTCTTCTTTTTTTTCTTTGTGGGCGTAGAAGGAACATTATAGTTATGCTATCGATTGGTGAAGTATTACCATGTCATTAGTTGCTTGGGTCAATAGAAAAGGTGTTAAGTTTGAAACAAAGAAAAGTTTATATAACAATTAACACCCAATTAACCTTTTGCACTATATACATATTACAGTATTACTTCCTCTAAATAAAGTTTTAGGGATATTTGATCTATACTAATCTTTTTTTACAGAAGATGTACAAAGAGTTAAAGAGCACTTAATATGGTTTAAAAAATTTTATTATGTGAAACTACAAGTTGCTAATTGACGATATAGTTTTTCATAGTAAGAGTTACTTTAAAAATTTTTTTATATTGTGTAACACAGTGATCTTCAAGCCAATCATATCGAATGTCCGCCATGCTAGTAATAGAAGTAGGTTATCTTGTAAGAAAAATAGGTTATTTATGTAATAAAGTTAAAATTTTTGGGTTTTTAATTAGATAACCTATTTCAGGCCCTTAAGCAAAGTTGTTCAGCATGTGATTCTAGTTGGAACAAGGCTGCTATGCATTTTTTCAGACCTTTTACTAAGTGAAAAATAGGGTTAAAGTTCAGTACAAAATTTTTTTTAAAAATTTTTTTCCGAACTTTAACCCTATTTTTTACTTAGTAAAAGGTCTGAAAAAATGCATGGCATCTTATTTTAAATAGAATCATATGCTGAACAACTTTGCTTAAGGGCCTAAAATAGGTTATCTAATCAAAAAACATTTTATATTGAAGCCCAAAAATTTTAACTTTAGTACATAGATAACCCATCTTTCTTACAAGGTAACCTTGATCAGAGCATGATTTTACATATACTTATTATTTTAAAATTAGAAAATATTTTGTTTTTAGTAAAGTTACATTTTTGTTTTATGCAAAATTAGCAAAATTTAATGTGATTTTGTACTACCTTTTTTCCTCTTGTTCTATATTTCTAAATAATTAAATTTTAAGTTAATATGTAGAATTCAGAACATTATTTCTTTAAAGTTTATAGTAATGTTATATATTTTTTTATAATTTAATATATAAAAAAAATTATATATGACAATAGTATAACAAATCAGATAACTGGTATGTAATTTTTTTCACATTAAATTTTATTGGCAATTCCTTATAGCATATAGAATAATTTGGAAATGAGTCTAGAACCAACCAATAGATGATTATACCAAATAAAGTATGATTTGCAATAGCCAATTAAGGTATATACCTAAACTGAATTGTCAATAATATTTAGTATTAGTGTGTATTTTGAATTTATTTAGTCTATACAAAGTTAATTTTTGTTTTTATAATCTGCTAACCCAATTTTTCAAAAAAAATATTTTTTTAATTTCAATTGTGCCAATTATTTTGGTTTGCAATTTATATCTCAAAATAGTCACAATCTCACTATAATTATTTTAACTTTCTATATAATAATATATATACCATATAAATTTTTTCTCATATTATTTACAATCTTATAATAGGCACATAAAAGTTGATTTTAGCATATGACTATTGTGAGAATTGACTTTAATATTTCTTTAGTATTACCTAATAGTAATCTTAATTTTTGGAATTACTTAATAAATTCAAAAAAATCTAAAATTTTCTAATTTCATATAATGCAAACCAAAAAATTAATTTTGCTAAGCATACTAATTTATAGTAGATTAAGAAAAAACTGACCAACTAACTAAAATTTTGAAACACCATGTTATTCAAAATTAAAAATTAACTTTATATGATCTTATATTAGCAAAGAAAATAGTTTATAGTAAAAGATAACTATCATTCATCATTATGGCAATGCATTACCATTACGTTTATTTTGATTTACATTAATAACAACAAACCAAATTATACCTAAGTTAAGATTAGAGTTTATAGTTTGGTAGATGCAATAATTAAAACACCTTTTTAAACCAAAATTTTACAAGAAATTTTTTTTGTTAAGAAAAAAGTATAGTTTTATAGTCAAAATTTTAAGTTAGAAATCATTTTTTAAAAAAAATTGGTTTGCTCTAATTTTATATTATACCTGATCCTGCATTCTAATTGGTCAATTAGGAAGTAGCAATACATTATGAATAATAACTCTCAAATAGTATTATAAAAAAAAATACTAAACTTTATAAAAATTTTGGTTTGGGTCAAATTGGGTCAAGTTAAATTAATTCTTAACCTGAATAGCATAGTAGGTTTTTACCAAAATTGGTCAATTTTTGTAGATCATCTCATGAAATTATAAAAATTTTATTGGTTAATTAAAATTCTAAACTTTTATTTAAATCATCCAAATAAAAAAAACTAATATACAAGCCAGGTCAGTCATATAAATGGGAATATGAAAGGCCCTGGTGGGGTTTAGCCGTGGATAAATAGTTGTATAACCTAAAGTCCTAGTTCCAATATTTGTATATAATATGTATGTACTTTAGCAATATGTCAACTTACTTAAGTATTAATAAAAGTTTGGAGCAGGAGCTATACCCAGGGTTCCCCCTAATATAAAAAAAAAATAAACTAATATGCATAAAAATAGTAACTAAATTTTAAATTCAATACTTGCTAAATCTTTACTATCATTAGGGCGCTGATATTTATTACCTAATATCCATTTACTATAGGGGCTTACCCCACCCCAGGTAAGATCTATAAATAGAAGTTTGGCCAATCAAATTTAACTAAGGTAAGATTTTTCTTGGCCCCCCACTTCCTAAAATATTACCTAATAAATATCAGTGCCCTTATTATATATATAATTTTTAATATTGAATAACTATTGATCCACCAGTCTATTTTTGATGATTTAATTACCAAAATGTTCGCCTCAGTGAGACGATTCTAACAAGCTTAAAATCACTAAATTCTAATCACAGAATCCTAAAATCAACAAAGATTTGTATTCAATAAACAATTAATAATTAGATATATTTAATTCGGTGCACCTAAGTTCTATGATGAATACCATATACCATATTGATCAAAATCAGATTATTTTGGTACCATTCGATTTGTCTCATTGAGACTAGTGCTACTAGGTCTGGTCTGGGTCCGGTCCACGATTAGACCAGACTCAGACTCTAAATTTTACTAATTTCAGACTTCGGACCAGACTCAACTATGAGTTCAGTTCGGGTCTGGTCTAAAATCTGCAGACTGGTCTGAGTTCGAATATAATTATATGTATTTTTTGGCACTGAACAAGTTTACTTAGTGCATTTTGTTAGAATAAATTAGTAGATTTTGTTAGAATAAATTAGTAAAATTTTATGAATCATAAAATTTTATAGAATTTTATTAATAAAATTCTATAAAATCTTATAATTCACAAATTTTTATTAATTAATTCTAACAAAATGCACTAAGTAAACTTGTTCAGCACCTAAAAATACATTAAATCGGCAGGGTTGTTTTTATTTTACTTGAAATTTGGAGAAAAGATGCATAATTTTGGATTTTTGATCAAAAAAGTCAAATTTAAGCATCTTTTCTCCAAATTTCAAGTAAAATAAAAACAACCCTGCCGATTTAATGTATTTTTAGGTGCTGAACAAGTTTACTTAGTGCATTAAGTTAGAATTAATTAGTAAAATTTTGTGAATCATAAGATTTTATAGAATTTTATTAATAAAATTCTATAAAATCTTATAATTCACAAATTTTTATTAATTAATTCTAACAAAATGCACTAAGTAAACTTGTTCAGCACCTAAAAATACATTAAATCGGCAGGGTTGTTTTTATTTTACTTGAAATTTGGAGAAAAGATGCATAATTTTGGATTTTTGATCAAAAAAGTCAAATTTAAGCATCTTTTCTCCAAATTTCAAGTAAAATAAAAACAACCCTGCCGATTTAATGTATTTTTAGGTGCTGAACAAGTTTACTTAGTGCATTAAGTTAGAAATAATTAGTAAAATTTTGTGAATCATAAGATTTTATAGAATTTTATTAATAAAATTTTATAAAATCTTATGATTTACAAATTTTTGTTAATTAATTCTAACAAAACGCACTAAGTAAACTTGTTTAGTACCTAAAATATATTAAATTAGCAGAGTTGAGAAAAGATGCTTAAATTTGTTTTTTGATCAAAAATCCAAAACTATGCATATTTTCTTCAAATTTCAAGTAAAATAAAAACAACCCTACTTATTTAATTATTTTTAGGTACTGAAAAAGTTTACTTAGTGCGTTTTGTTTGAATTAATTAATAAATATTTGTGAATTTTAAGATTTTATAGAATTTTACTAATAAAATTCAATAAAATCTTATGATTCACAAAATTTTACTAATTATTTCTAAATTAATGCACTAAGTAAACTTGTTTAACATCTAAAAATACATTAAATCGGTAGGTTTGTTTCTATTTTACTTGAAATTTGGAGATAAGATGTTAAAATTTGGTTTTTGATCAAAAATCCTAAATTTCAAGTAAAATAAAAACAAATCAGCTATTTTAATACATTTTTAGGTGCTGAACAAGTTTACTTAGTGCATTTTGTTAGCAAATTATAAGATTTTATAGAATTTTATTAATAAAATTCTATAAAAACTTATGATTCATAAAATTTTACTAATTTAATCTAACAAAATGCACTAAGTAAACTTGTTCAGCACCAAAAAATATATATAAATATATTTAGACTCAGACCAGTCTGCAGACTTTGGACCAGACCCAGACCAGACTCAGACTTGACTAAAAAGTCTGAATATAAAAAATAAATTTACTTAGTAATTTTAAAAATTACTATTAAAATTACACAAAAGTTGAACGATCTTGGGATCCTGTGATTGGATTTTGATGATTTTGGGCTTGTTAGAATCGACTTACTGAGATGAATATTTTGATAGTTGAATCATCCAAAACAGACTACTAGATCAAAAGTTATTTATTTTTAATTCAAATACTTAGAAAAATTATCAGGTGGGGGTAGGGGTCAGCTACTTAGTGAAACCCTAATCAGGTGATTTCTAGTGCTCCCCTAATTCAATCCCTGAGAAAAAGAATGGTATGATTTGGTGCAATTTTAGAATTTGAAATACCAGGTATAAAAATACATTATTTTCTTTTGATCATAATTTCTTGTTGAGATTCCTAAAAATAAAGGTAGTAAGTATAACTTTGAAAAGTAGTTTTGAACCTTTCAAATTAGTAACTTATAAAAATAACAAATTGATCGAATTTTCACCTATTCAAGATTTCTAAGAGTGAGCTTAAAAAAAAGATATTATTTATGTTTTAAATTATAAATGTCTAAAGGTTCTATTTTGAATGCAATATAATTAAGATTTTTATATCAGTATATACATTCTTTATTTGCTTTTGGTTTCCTTTTATTAATGACGCACCTTATTTGATAAGTATAATTATATATTGCTGTATTGGTACCTCATTTAATATCTAATTGAGGAAATATATATTATTGATAATGATTGATGATAATTGAGGATAATCAATGATCATCACATGAATTTCACTATTAGCCAATCTCAGCATAAAATATCACAATAAATATTTAAACTGTTAATACTAATAAAATTAATCAACCCACATTTTTAGTACTGGCTTGCTGGCTCTAATATTAAACTTATCATTAATTTTATTTAACAACTATTTATTATACAGGTGGCAATCAATTATCGACAATCACTTCAACAACATAATATTTAACTGACAATTATTTACTGACACATTCATTTTATCAACAGTTTATTTTACTAAAGCTCATTTTACCAACAATATATTCTGGTTATTGTTATTAGGATCAGAGTAGAATTAGATAGAATTAGAGCTAAAATTATGATGCTTTTTGAAAAAAAAACTTGTCGGTGAAATGAACTTCGATAAAACAAACTGTCAGTAAAATGAACTTGTTTGTGAGTATTTGTCAGTAAAATGTTATGTCATGAAGTGATTGTCAGCGAAATAATACAAACCCTATTATATAGTTACAATACTTTGTTATACTTTATTTTGACCTTTCTACAAAATTTATAAGCTTTATAACTTAACTTCATATTATTAGCCTATATAATAGTTAGGTTTTTATTACAATGATTATGAATAAAAAGTTTTTACAAGTAAAACACAGTCTAAATTGCTGAGTTTAATTAATTTATTATACTTATAAGCTAAACTTAAATATTTTTTTTTTAGTTTTATACTGAGACCTTGCTAGTCTTTTTTTATTATATTTTTAATTATTATATGCTTAACGACTAATAATGCAAGTGTTTATTACAAAATACATGCTCAAACTTCATCACAAACCTTTCATTACTTTGGATCTTTATCTGAGACCTTTGGTTAGCTGATCAGATTAATTATACAAAAAAATCTCAGACTTAAACAATAAATTTTAACATTATAATTCTCCACCTAACCTGGCCAGAGGTCACGTTAATGTTAAACTAAAAAAAGGTAGTCACTATAGCCCAACTTACCATAACCAAGGAGCATTCAAGAATCTTCTTCATAGTGGTTTCTCTAAAATATCTATTGCTATTCAATGTGATCTATTGCCAAGCCACTTGTAACAATATAATTCAATATAGTAGATGGCTTCCCAATTTGGATGGAGTAAACACTGCCAATCTTTTAGAGGGGTATTTTAAAAAGCCTACTTTCTTGAACATTCTTCAGAAAAAAACATGTCACCAAAGGTACACTTGTATTAGTAAAGAGAGTAGTCTTCCCATGAAGATCCAATATTCAATGAAGAGCTGCCACATTGTTAGTCCAGGACTGTGATAAACTTTGAACTTGTTAGCAAATAGTCTATGACCTTTATTTCTAAACAACAAGCGCCATTTTGCGTGGTGAGTGATAAACTCTAAGGCTAATAGCAGATACTCAATTAACTGTACCCTAAATAATAGCTACTGGACTGCATGTTTCTTCTAATGTTTTCTATCGTAACTTTACTTCTAAAGGTTAGCAATTTTGTTTATACAAGTGATCAGTGGAGAGAGTTATATAAGATCTTTTTTGTCAGCTAAACTTAAATATCTAAACATACCTTTCTTCTAAACTTCTGAATTACTTTGTAATTACTAAATTACTTTGAAGCTTTATAAAATGAAATGTGTTCTTCAAAAATTTTGTGGTCCCAAGCTTTAACAATTAGTATTTGTGGCCAACAATCTATTTTTGTAGCTACTAAACATTACGCTAATATTGTATAATATTTCAGTTAATTATTTAATCAAATTAAAAGCTGCTATGCTAACCTGAACCTGACCCAAACCCAACCTGAAACTTTCAGGTCAAAAATTTTCTAACCCAAATCTAACTTGATCTGAAATTTTATATCAGGTTTTGGATTAAGCTAACCTGATTCAAAGCACTAAATATAATACAAGTCACTCTCGTTATAGTGAACTCTCGTTATAGTGATGATTGGTTTATAGTGAAGAATTTTTCAGAACAAAACCAAGCATATTAAATATTTACTCGATATAATGAAGTTATATAGTAAACTCTTGATATAAGGTATAGTGAAGATTTTTTTCGAACAGATATAACAAAATGTCACTTGATATAGTGAAGTTGATATCATGTAATATATATTGACCAATCATATGAAGCAAAAATTATCGTGTTTATACATAATAATAAAGCCTTGGGGTTATTGCTTTTTAGACTACGTGCATATTGATGGCGCTTCTTGCATATAAAATTAGATTTGTCAGAAATATGTGCATAATGTACTTTTTCGAATTATGAATAATTTTAACTTTTCAAAGACTAATAAACCCTACTATTACTACTATCATTGACTTGCGAAGACTAATAAACCCTACTGTTATTTTAGTTTTATACTTAATTAACATTAAATGAACGTAATCCATAACTTACCCTTTTTTTAAATTAAACTTTTTTTTTATTTAATTAATTATTTATTTACTTATATGACATTCAATTCTTCATACTATACCTTTTCTGTCATGGAATCTTTTTGTTGTGATTTAACTTAATACATAATATGAGCGAAAACGAACTTATAGAAGGTGCACTTGTGATGGATCGGGTGCAATAAACTTTTAAGTAGTTTAAATTTCTCTCACTATAGTGAAGATTTATATAGTAAATATATAATATTCACTATATCAAAAGACTCTTGATATAGTGAATCTCTTGATATAATGAAAAAAAGCTCTCAGCCCGATGCCTTCACTATAACGAGAGTGACTTGTATAGAGCTCGATTTGTTTTAGCTTCTCAGATCAAGTTTATTTACATTTAAATGAAGTCTTATAGTTATCTTAGTTAGTTTAGTAGTGCGCAGTAAAGATATTTAGGCATAGAATATTATTTTCACCCTCACAATGTACATATGTTGTGATGAGTAGTATTATAATGATTTTCTTTATTTTATTACAGTACACCCTGTCCAAACCAATCCTGTCAAAACTAATAATCCTTCATAACTGATAAAAAGTTGATCAACTATATTGGTTCCATAATTCAAATCTGATAACCTGATATTTCTGATAACTGATACTCAAAATATCAGATATCTATAAGAGTTCTATAAGATATCAGATTTGTAAGATAAAATTAATCGATTTAATTTGCTCAAATCTGATTTTGTATAACTAAATATATATGAATAAATGTAATTGGCCAATATATTAAGACAGGTTTATGTGACCATTAGGCTATTAGTATTTTTAAATCTGATAACCTCTCAAAGCTGATACAATACCTTTCCACTATGCATACTAGTTTTGACAATATGTACTATATTATTCTATCCTGATTACTAAACAGTGATGTATATATTACCATATATAGGGGTCATCTTAAGCTTTGTCTATCAAATAACATAGAGCCAATAGGATTGTTTATATTGCTTAACACAGACTAGTCTTTAAAGACAAAAACAGCAAAAAAAAGTAAAAGTCACAAAAATACAAGAAACAATAGTCTAAACCTAACTTGGCGCATTTTAAAAAATGTCGAGAAGACAATTTTACTATAAAATATGCCCTAACCCTAACCCCAAATTAACCCTTACCCTAACTTTAATTAAAAAATTAAAAGATGTCCCATATATAGTAAAGTTGAAAAATCAATTATTGTATATCAAATTTCTGGAATCTGGCACTGTTAGAGCAATAATGAATTTTTTAACTAAGCTAACCTTTCTTCTTTACTAAACAAAATTTGTAAAGCACATTCTTGCAATTCTAATAGTAGTAAAATTATTAAAATTGGACCAGTAGATTACAAGATATTGTTAAAAACATTTTGCAACTATATAGAGTTTCTATGTAAACAATAATATTGTTTATATAAAACTCTATATTGTTATAAACTATTTTTAATGATATCTTGTGATATACTAATCCAATTTTATTGATTTTACTACTATTAGAATCACAAGAATGTGCTCTACAACTTTTGTTTAGTAAAAAAAAAGGTTAGCTTAGTAAGAAATTTATTATTGCTCTAATAGTACCAGATTCCAGAAATTTGATAAACAATGATTGATTTTCCCATATATTACTATAGATTTTCACTGTTTGGTATACGGATCACAATTAAATATAAATGTTTAGATTTCGACCCAAACTACAAAATAGTAATAGCTAATCATTACCTTATTTAGTTACTTTAATTTGAATAATTATTAGTGCATTAATGTCAGTTATTATTATATTAATGCATTTGTTATTTATCACTTTAATGTCATTTATTGCTTTATCGATGCACCAAAACCTGTAATAAATGCCAAGGATGATGCTGAAATCGGATGATATTGAAATTCACATGATCTCATAATGATCTTCCACATAAACAAACCTAAGATAGTGTTACGAATCAGGCAAAAAATCATAATTGATTAGTTAGTTAAAAATTTTTAGAAAATTGATTAATAGTTGATTATGTTTAACTAATCAACTAATCGATTAATCAGTTAATTGATTAATCGATTAATTAGTTAATTGTTTGGTTGATTAGTTGATTAATTGACTAATCAATTAGTTAAATATCTAATATGTACTTTATATATATTCTCTATATACTCTTTATTCAATATAGTAAATATTAGTATATAGACAACTAATCGATTAACCAACTAATCGAATAATCAGTTAATTAGTTAGTTAATTAATTAATCGATTAGCTGAAAATTGATTAATTGATTAATCGATTAGTTGGTTAATCAATTAAAATCGTGGTTTTAATAGTTAAGTGGAAGATCGCAGATAAATAGTATAAAATGATCGATATTTTATAATAAATCACAGCAGAATTTAATAGTAAATTTCTATAGTGTGTGAATGGGGCTTGCTTATATATAAAAGTATTTTTTTTAATAAGTAACTCTTTCTTATTGCTTAATTGAAAGTTGTAGAGCAAATTCTTGTGATTCTAATGGTAGTAAAATCATCAAAAATCGGTTTGATAGATCATAAATTATGAGTATTTTTCAATTGTTTACTATAGAGTTTTTTCTTATGAATTGAAGCACATGACGTTCTACTTACTATATAAGGTAATAGTCACATGCCCGCTGATTTTTACTATAAAATTTGTTCCCTTTAACTGCAGACTACTAATTAATCAATTAGTTGCCAACTTGATCAACTAATTGATTAATCAATTTTCAATTCATATAACTAACCTGAGATGTGTCACTAGTGTATCACTAATCAATATTAGAACTCTAACTTATCTAACCTAAAAAATTTTGTCATTAGTGTTAGTTTAGGATTTGGATGTAACTGGATTTTAATTGTCCTAGTGGATTAAGGTGTAATATATGTAAAATCAAACTACCTAACACTGGACTCACCTTATTTAGAATTGATAAATTTAGCATGAGCAAAATGAACCTTAGCATACTAGAACAATAGCTTACATTTACTACAAAGATTTTTTAAGTAAAATGCTCTGATTTTTTTATTTTCACAAATATTTCAATAGTGCTATTATGTTTTAAAAGAAAAAAAAATATGATATTTGATTATTTAATATCTTGGGTCACTTGTATTAGTAGATTGTTCCTTTACAATAATAACAGATATAGCTAATACTAATTGGCTGCTTACGCAGCCAATCAGTATCAGTCATGGGGTGCTCCAAGTTAAAAGGGCCCATTTTTACATATATTTTATTTTGAGATATTTGAGTTTAATTATTTGTTTTGATTTTTGAACTGATCCGGGATTAATCAAATTTCATGATTTTGATTGGTTAAAGATGGCAGATGACTATTAGATAATCTCGTAACATGTTGGCTTTACGCAGTCTTATGTAATTTTTCTTTTTACATTATCTTGCTTTTTTATTATGCAAATTGACTTTCATTTATAATTAAAAAAAGTCAATCATTCCAAAATTTATGTGATTCTAATAAAAACTCATTTTTCAAAAAATTGTAAAAATGGGCCCTTTTAACTTAGAACACCCCATATATTTCTATTACTACTATCAAGGATTACCTAATAACCTGAGATATTATTATTTTGAATTTTTTTAATACCTAAGTTGTCAAAATTGAATTAGTTTAGCTTTTTGTGAAATTATTAAAATTGCTGGTTATTACAAAAAATTTTGCTACAAATATTACTTAATATTTTATTATGGGTTTTGTATTCAAATTATTGTGATTGCTATTATAAAAATTCTGTTATAGAACTTACTCTTCTATCCAGTTTTCATAAACTTTTATTAATAATTTGTTTAAATTATTATCTTCTGTCAAATTATCTAAAACAAATATCATAATAATAACACTCTATTTTGATTAAGGTTAAATTAATTTTTATTTGAGTTATTGGAAATTCTATATAATTCATTCTAAATTAGAAATTGAAATTATTCTAATTTATATTGAGTTATTGTAAAAAAAAACTGAGATAGAAATTACTATTGTAGTAACCACGTATGTGGATGAGTTAGTTTGCATCAAATTATCATAGTTTTCTATGATTCAGTGTTTCAGATGAAACTAATTTTCATATTCAAATGTTTTGCACCAAAAAATTTTAGTTTCACTCTATAAGTCTGAACTCTCTAAACTAGTTTTGTCCTGCAAATTTGAGTTTCGTCTAAAACACTGATATAATTAAGGTTGAGTAAGTCTGCATTCACATTATTTTTTTTTTTTTTTGTGTTAAAGTTCCTGCTTTGGGTGAGAGTTTATTTAATCAAGCCTGTGGATCAAGGGCGCCTCTTTGGGTGCACCCACAATTGAGTTACATTGAATGAGAGTACAACTAGCCACATGTACAACTTTTGGTTGTCTAATTTAAGTAGTCCGCCTGAAGGTTCTACACTAGTTGCCATACCTACAACCCAACTAGGGATTGCCTATTTAAACCCTCTGGTCCAACGCTTCGCATGTCAATCCTACTTGTGATCACCAGTACAGCCCTCCGATACATTAGTCAGTCGAAGACAGTTCCGGATGCTACCTACATCCCCTTAGGACTAATTTATCCTCGCGGGTAAACTTGGTAGAGCAGTTTCTGTCCCACACAGGTATTATCTACACTTCGGTAACTTACACACTCACCGAGGCAAGCAACTTGCAGTCAGGGGTACCTAACCGCTACAATTACCTACTTCTGCCCTTGTAAGGTTCACACCGACCCCGGTACCCACCATTACTTTCCTACTGGTCCATCACCAGGTGCCCCAAACTTCCAAACCAGTTGGCCCGGAAGGGTTGATCTAAACAGAATTAGGTGCTACTATGGTTTTCTTCCCCTGGTACCTAATTCCAGAACATAGGTCCTTTTCCTCCGGTACAACTCCGGCGGCCAGGTTGGTGGACCCTCTCCTCCGAAGGTCATGTCGTCCAGTTCTCCAGCTCCGGTTTCCGATATTCTGGTTCTGGTAGCACCGTCAAAGATCGTTGCTACCTCCTTACTCGGGACTTTCCAAATGGGTTTCCATTTCCCCAGTTCCTTGGATTTGTCTGTGTCACCGGATACAACTTCGCCCGAAAGCTTCCATTCGAGATGGTAACCAAGGACTACAGGTAATATACCCAACCGATCGATAGGAAATAGTTACCGTAACACAGGTCTATTTTTCCAAAGCGTCGCCAGTGGGATTTGAACCCTAGACCTGCCACTTGGGGGTGACAACTTACCAACTTCCCTAAGTCACCACACCCTTTTTTGTCTGCATTCACATTATTAAAAATTTTTTTTATGAATTACTGTCAAAAAACTTACTTGCTATTTTAGCTATCATATCTGGTAATTTATTTTAAGTTGGTTTGTATTACAATTATCAAATTATCATAAGAAATTCTTAAAAAATTTTTCTTAAAAATTAATTAACTTAGAACTATTATCAGAATTACATTATTTTGATGTTATTCGATTTGTCTTATAATAACAAAACAAATGTTACAAAAACATAAAAAATTATGTTACAAACTTACTCAATATTTAGTATGTAGTTAAGGGTTGAGAAGATTTTCAATGAAATTATTGTGATTTTATTATCTGTTATGAATTACTGCAAAAAATTCTCTTATAGATTTCTTGCTATTACAGTGTATGGTTAAGGTTGAATTAATTTGTATCAAAATAAGAGTTGAAGTGTTAGCTCTAAGAAAGTTTCCCTTTAACCCAAAATACTTGTAATAAATCGCTTATTGAATTTACTTTTCACCTGTAGAGTATTCATTATTTTAAGTAAAGTAATGTTGCTAGTTTTAACTTCATAACCCACATCTTGAATTCCGTTTAGTATAACCTAGATAAAGAAAGAAAGATCAATTTAATTACCTTTTATAAAATTATAAATTGATTAAACCTTTAATTACTTGATTTATTGAACATTAATCTGTTCATTGTTAGATTAATTGATGATTCGCCACTCAACAGAAGAATGATCTTAGTGTAACGTGACGCAGATCACTATGTAAATCCTATATGTACGGAATGCAGCGTTCGTCCAAGGAAATCTTTTTATTTTACTAAGTTATCGAGCAAAGTCGATTAATTGGAAGTTGTAGAGCTCGATGAGACGATCCTAATGGTGGTTAGATCATCCAAATCGGCCCAGCGGATGCCAAGTTATCATCAAAAAACGATTGGGCGACTATATAAAATTTCTATGTAAACAAACTATTGTTTTTATATAGGCTGCCAATCGTTTTTCGAAGATATCTCGGCATCCACTGGACCGATTTGGATGATCTAACCACCGTTAGAATCGTCTCATTGAGCTCTACAACTTTCAATTAATCGACTTTCTCGTTAACTTAGAAAATAAAAGGTTTTCCTTAGACGAACGCTGCATTCCGAACATATAGGATTTACATAGTGATCTGCGTCACGTTACACTAAGATCATTCTTCTGTTGAGTGGCGAATCATCAATTAATCACCCACATCATCTAATTCCCCCTTGAACACATAACAATCATTAGTATTACATTATAACCTTTTATCCTTTGTGACTATAATAAAAAAATGAATTATATAAATGAAATGACATTTGAACTACTAACAGAAGAAGTATTCACAAGAAATCCCAGAAATACTTATCCTCATTCAACCACACTGCATCAAGCCCAACAAGGATTTTAAGACCCAGACCAAATTAACTACATTCTTTTTGCCTACCAATTAAGGTTCAAGAGTCTTACACAATTAAAAGGTATTGGTTTGATTAGATAGAGGTATGGTTAGTAGTTTTTAGCTATACTTGATGCCCACCACTTTTACAATATGCAAATGAAAAGGTGAATTAGTATGCATTAGAATTATCACAATTTTTATTGTAAATTACTATAAAAATACTGTTACAAACTTATTCAGCATATAATACATTTTGAGGTTGAGTTTTCAATGAAATTATTGTGGCTTCTATCAAGAATTACTGTAAAAAATTCTCATACAAAACTTGCTTGTAATTCTAATAATCACAATATATGGTTATGGTTGAGTTAGTCCATGTTGAAATTATTATAGCTTCTATCATGATTTACTGATATGTAACTCACTAACGTTTGTTATTAATGTTGTCCATGTCTCAATCTAATTTCAAAAGATACAAAGTGTGAATGATGAACGGAAATTGATTTTTTAAATCTCAATATACAATGTGTGCATAACAAACAAAAACCATGTTTTTGATAAAAAAAAAAATACTAATTCGTAGTAATAGATTAATTACTAATTATAATGAAACTATTATGACATTAACATGCAATAATTACAGATTTAAATAGTTAATATTTTAAATTTTCACACAGTTTTTGGATATAGCAAATCAAAAACGGCAAAGTGCCAAAAACATTTTATTGGTATCAATAACTGATAATAAAAAAACATCAAACATCAATTATGTTACTGTATTAGAAATAATTAAACAGGCATAATTTCAAAAAAGGTATCACATACTATTTGTCAATTACAACATATAAATTAATTACATCATAAATCAGTCATATTATATTTAACTCACATACTTTTGTAATTTATGTATCATAATTATCGATTAATCATTCGTGATTGTTTGATGACATGTTAGAATCTCATGACGTCCAGTTTGTAAATCAGACCTGTACCAAAAACGTTAAGCGACATTATTCCTTACCTCGGTTTGATTTTAAAATCTCCCTTAACCGCATTTAATGAATTTCGTCAAATCAATTTGACAGACACCCATCACATAGTATAAATTTGTATAATTAACACCACTATAATTAATCATTAAATGTCATAATTCAAACATCATAAATTTATCAATCATGGTTAAAGAATCCACTAAAACAACATCATCATCTTAATATTACAAAGTAAAGTACATACGCAAAATAATACAATCGTCCTTTTTTTTCCAAAAAATCTTATCAGTATCAATAACTGATAACAATCGAAAGCCATCAAACATCGGTCACATAACTCCCTTATTAGGAATACAAGGACAAACAGTTTCATATATCATAATATTTTATTATTATTTGGTATAAGATACATTTTAAAATCAGATCACGCATGCATTAATTTAGTTATAGTCAAGTTACAACATATAAATGTTATTTTTGAAAGTGTATTCACCGATCACAACATATTTACACACAATCATGAGTATATTCCCATACTATCATTTACATTGCACGTGTCATCATCCTGTGTCATCAAAATCACTATAACGCTTGCCTGAATTAGAAAAATGAAAACCATTACCCACACTAAAAAAGGATTCTTCAAAAATCAGCATAGCGAACATCAAAAAAGTTGAATGAAAACTATCCCTCACACATTTCATGTTATAAAAAAACGTGATCGTATTGGTATAAGCAAGTAAAAGTATAAATACAACCAACGTCTTTTGTCTTCAGCATAGCAGAAGTTCATTTTGATTGGCTATTAGCAACGATCATTTATTTATACAGTCAATTGTAATTTTAAAATACTTTTATTAGTAAAAATTGTCACATCTTATAAAAAATTTTTTTGTAATACGTGACAAAATAATTAACTTAAGCGACCAATTTTTTACCTTTAATACTACTGTTTTCAACGAGAGATATAGTGAGATACAGTAGTTCAGCAATGTAGGTAAGAAATGAAATTTTTATCGGCCTAAATAATGTCGGAAAGGTCAGAAGACTTTAATATATTTTGTTGGTTGAAATTCTACCTAGTTACGTACTATACTACCAATTTACTGTGTTTATAGAAAATAATTACCACAAGCTTAATCCATTTGAAGAGGTTTCTCCTGGGCCAAATAAACATTAATACTTTATCGAAAGTTAGCTATGAGTATTTTTTTATAAAAATTATAGCTTGTTTTTAAATATATAGTTCTGTAATGTTTAAAATTCATATCTTGCCCGGCAAACTAAAATATTATATTTATTATAGTAAGCAAGACGAAAGTATTATATGGAGTTGTTAATTGGCAAAGAACTTTTGAGCAGCGTTTTATTTGATATTAGATATACACAACTTGAAATCGATCTTGGGACTCCTGAGGTTATATCGAATTAGCTAGGCCATGCATGTTTACAATACCTTACAAGCTTAGCATTTATTTACATACCTCATGCAAGGCTACATTGTATGATTTTACATAAGCTTTATTTTTTTTATTTTTTTTTTAAGGTGAGATGTAAGCTTTATTTAAAATATCGATATTGATTATTTACTGATCATTAACATTATCTTTGGAATAATAATTTACCTTACATGAGATTGATGTCCACCTTGTGCAAGATGCGCGAAGTTGCAGATATAAGAATTTTGTACCTTGCATGAGGTACATTTCTAATTACAACCCGAATTTGCTCTAGTACGCCTGAATATTATATCGAATTAGCTAAGTGATGCACGACTATGACCCGAATATACTCCTATGACTCCTAAATATTATATTGAATTAGCTAAACGATACGGATTCTGACTCAAAAAAATAGTTTACTGCTTATGACAATTGGAAAAAGCTTAGGGAATGGTATAGATTTAATTAAAAGGTAATTTGTAATACTATCAAATAATAATTTAAATATTGTATAATATGTAATTGCATTTATATAATTAAATAAAAAATTAAAAAAAATAAATTGTTTCATATTTTTAATTGATAAATTAATAAATGTGATAGATTAAAATGAAATTGATTTAAAATAAAAAATTAAAAAAAATAAATTGTTTCATATTTTTAATTGATAAATTAATAAATGTGATAAATTAAAATGAAATTGATTTAAAATAAAATATGTATAGTATAAAAAAATTGACAAGTTAGTAAAAAATAAAATTTTTTGAGGCGCATTTTTTAGGGTTAGGGATTAAGGGTAAAGGTTAGTTTTAGAGTAGAGTTTATATTAAACAAGTATAATTGGGTTTTAGAAGGTTAAATAGAAACCCATATTTCATTTTAATCTGATTTCATTATGATTTGTGACAATACCTAACTTTCTCTTATATAGGTATTATAGTTATTAAATGATTTATTTATTGCAATATAATTGACCATTTAATAAACTTGTAGTATATATATTGTGTATAAAATTTGAATAGATATAAATTTGAAATTGAGTAGCTTTAGACTAAAATTTGATTTTGAGATGCATTAGATCTATTTATTATTATTAACTAATTTTTGAAATAAGAATTATTATATATATATTTTTTGATTTTGTATTCTAATTTATGTTAGCATTACAAAGGCTATCTTTTGTTTTATAAATTCTGTTATTTTTTGTAATACATAATGTTTTGTTATTTTTTGTTTATTAATCTTGTAATTGTCATAAGGTATTATAATATAAAAAGAATCAATTTAAATAATATAAAAAATTAAATACAATAAATTATCTTATAATAAAGTTTTTAAAATAATTATTAAAGTTTTGTATAAAACAATAAATACTTAATATATTTATTTCAATACAAAATATATGAATAATATATAAAGAATTTTAAGCAAATTATAATAATTTATTATTTTATTAATATTATTAGTTATATAATATTTATTTAATATTTTAGTATAATTTAGAATTAAATTTTTAATTTTATATAATTTAATTTTAAGTTTATATTTATTTTATTTGAGATATACCATATTTTTGTAAAAATAATTTTATTTATTACCAATTATGTACATCATTAAGAGCTGTTAATTATTTTAAATTAATACTATCTTGTACTGATAAAATTTGTGTTTCATTTGTTTCATTATTTTCATCATCATCATTTTCATCATCATCATTATTATTATCTTCTTCTATAAGTTCTTTTAAAGTATTATCACTACTTTCTAATCTTTCTATAAATGAATTTACATTATTAAAAATTCCTTTTTTATAATATTGTAAACAATATTCACATCTATTATGTATTTTATTATAGTATTCTAAATGATATCCATGTCCACAAATTAAAATAAATTCCTTTTCTTCTATAGTTTCATTAAGATCTTTTTTACAAGCATCACATTGATTTAATATAGGTGGAAATGATGAATGATATCCAGTAAGAAAACTTCTAATATCAACTGATAGCTGAAGAGCTGATAATGTAAATTTTTTCTTATTTTTAGAAAATTTTGTTTTTCCAATATAATATAAATAGAATGAAAGGCTTCTAATAAAAATATTGATGTTTTTTGAATTAATATATCTAAAGTTGAAGAAGTATATGGATATTTTCGTATATTTCTATAAAAATTTATAAAAGAATAATTATGATGATTCAATATATATGTTTGTTTTTTTATAGTATCAACTGAATCCTTTGAAGTTGTATTTGCTCGAATCTTGCTATGAACATTTTCAACAAAATAATCATTAAAATTTACAAGATAAGATTCTAATAATTTACTAAATGGATGATTTGTATCTTTCTATTAAAAATAGTCAGATAAAAATGCTAAAGGTGCCTTGTTATAATTTTTTCTATCCCATCTTAATGCAAATGTCCAAATTCGAAAAATTGTCTCTATATATTCTTCAAATGATCCAGATCTAAAAATTATAGCATATATATCCAAAGCTGCTGGAATTAAATTATCCAAAAGATCAATAAGCATTCTATTCTATATCTTTGCATAATTTAGGAAATTTTAAAATAATTATGTTGCTAATTTTTTTCCAACTTTCACTTGCTAATTCTAAAAGAAGATTAATTTTATAAGGTCTAGGGTTTTTAGCTAATTGTTTTTTTTTAATCCAAAAACAAATATATATAATTTGTTAAAAAATTCATAATGAACTATTAAAATATTTTGTCTTGTATTTAAAGAAACATGTAAAGGTCCTAAAATTGGAATAAAATTTTTAATATTTGTTGGAATAGTACTTTGATAATCTGGATTATTTTTTTGAATCTCTAATTCTTTTTGTAATAAAGTAATAGCTTTTCGAATAAATAATTGTCCTGGCCAATCAGCTACAACTGGTAAAATATTTTGATCTAAATATTTATATAATGATGGTACTTGTGTTATTATTGAAAGTGCTTTAATATAATCTGCTGTTGATTTTAATCTATATTCTTCAATATCAATAATTTGAACATTTTCTATTGATCTTTCTTCTTTTCGTTCACAAATTGCATCATCATAAATATGAATTGTAAGAAGTTCTATTCGATCAAAATGTTGAAATTTTTGAATATTTTGATTAGTCCAATGAAATTTTTGAGTATTATAACTTATATCAAAATTTCCATTATATTTTCCAAGTAGATATTTGTTAATTAAACTTGCATCAATATTTTGAGGATTAAAAAATGAGATATTATTAAATATTGCTGGAATTGGTAAACAATTTTTAATTTTTTTTGCTACACATGTAGCCATATGATGCGCATTTGATAATGCCATTATATCTGATCTTTTATAAGAATGAATCGAATGATAATCATCAATATTAAAAATATGCATAGTATTTTCCTAAATAAATAAATATTTTAATTTAATTAATTAATCTAAAAATATATTTAATTTATTTAAAAATATAGTATTGTATTATAAATTTTAATAAAAATAATTTTTAATTATTAATTTTTTAACAAAATTAAAAATAAAAATTATATATATACTATATTATTAATTTTTATTTTAATATAGTAGCAACTTTAAATATATCATAAATTATTATCAAAAAACTATATATACTTACATAAAATGTAAAATAATTAGAAATCTTTAATCGATGGTCTTTTGCTATTTTTTTTTTATAATCATCAATTGTTTTATAACATGCTGAAATTCCAAGATTTGCTAATGTATCTATTGCAGAACTACTACATCCAGATGATAATAAATAAAGACCAATTTCTATTTTTAATTCATTTGCAAATTTATTTCGAGCTCCAGCAAGAAGATAACAAAATCCAACTGCAATTTTTTTATCATTTTCTCTAGTTTGATAATCTCTACTTTTTGGACTTATAGCATTAAAAATTTCATCAAAAAATCCATTAAGTGAATAATGAGAACTTGTAATTAATTCTGAAAATTTTTTAGGATCTAATTCTATTGGATTATTTAATCTTCTTTGCTCTTTAAAAAGAATTTTTGAAAGTAAATCAATTTTATTTTCAAAATTTAAAGCTAATAATAATAAAAATGTCATTAGTACTAAATATATAAATAAATAAATAAAATATAAAATTAAAAAAATTTTACTTGGTGTTAAATTATTTGAATCTATTTTGTTATTTAATTTTTGATTAATTTCTGCTTGAAATATTTCTAATTGATTGGTTCTATTAATTAATTTTGTAAAATCATCTTCATTTAAAATAACTTCATTATTTGAAATATTAATAGTAATATCTTTCCACTCATCATTAATAACCTCTGAAAGTGTAAAAATTTCATGAATTTTTTTATTAGTAATAAGTTCTGCTAATTTTCCTTTGTTATTTCTATCAGGCTCTACAATGTTTAAATAATGCATATGACATAATTGATCATCTATTTTTAAATAATTATACTTATTAAATGTGTTTTTTGCAATTGATTTTTCCATTGCTTTTGTAGTAAATTTATGATAACGAATAACATTATCACTATTACAATCTGTAACTTTGCAAGGTCCTTGGTTTCGCTGAGACATTTTTAAAATTTTTTAAAGTTTTTTAAAAAAATTATAGATTTAACTAATTTAAAATTTTTTTAAAAAAATTATAGATTTAATTAATGAAAAAAGTATTAGTATTTATATATTTATTTCTTTTGCATTTATTTATTTGCTTCACATTAATAAATTTATTTTTATATACTTATATATTTATTTTTTTTGCTACACAATTATTTATTTGTTTCGCATTTATTTGTATTTATTCTATAAATATAAATAATTATTATTATTCATGTTAAAATAAAGTTGTATGTACTAAGTTTAAATTCATTTAAATTAAGAAAACTATAAATATATTTATTAATTAATTCAATAAAGATTTTTATAAAAAGATTTAAAAAAATGACCCTTCTATAAATACCATCGTTTTTGACCCATATCAAGATGATAGGGGATATAACAATGACCCTAGCATTGCCCGTAAAAATGTCGTATATTTAATATTATATAAAATTTCTAACATGTATTAAAAAGTTTAAGCATCGAATAAAAATAAAATGTAATTATTATTACAAATAAAATCGTTATTATTAATTTTTTAATAATTTGAAATTTTGAACGAATGCTTTTCAACTATTTCTTTTTTATTCAAGAATTATCATAATTTCGAATTGAATATTTAATGTTGCTTATAAAAAATTTCGAATGAAAAAGAAAGAACTGTCTTGACAATAACGATAGTAAGATCAAATTCCGTTTGTGTATACCTAATGAAAAACTAAGATCAGATAAAACGACGCTCAAAAGTTCTTTGCAAATTAACATCTCCATATAACACTTTCGTCTTGCTTACTATAATAAATATAAATATACTGTATTTAGTTTGCCGGGCAAGCTATGAACTTTAAAAATTACAGAATTATATATTTAAAAATAATCTAGTAATTTTTATAAAAAAATACTTACAGCTAACTTTCGACAAAGTATTAATGTTTATTCGGCCCAGGAGAACCTTCTCAAAATAGATTAAGCTTGTGGTAATTGTTTTCTATAGTCGCTTATACACACATGTAAATTGGTAGTATAGTACGTAACTAGGTAGAATTTCAACCAACAAATATATTAAAGTCTTCCGACCTTTCCGACATTATTAAGGCCGATAAAAATTTCATTTCTCATCTACATTGCTGAACTACTGTATCTCACTGTATCTCTCGTTGAAAAACAGTAGTATTAAAGGTAAAAAATCAGTCGCTTAAGTTAATTATTTTGTCACGTATTACAAAAAAAAATTTTTTATAAGACGTGACGATTTTTACTAATAAAAGTATTTTAAAATTACAATTGACTGTATAAATAAATGATCGTCGCCAATAGCCAATCAAAACGAACTTCTGCTATGCTTTTGTCTTCACAATAAAGTAGTTCTGCAACTTGCAGCTCAAAGTTTTAAAAAGAACTCAAAGTTAGAGTTCAAAGTTTAGAGTAATAACCTTCGAAATTAGAGTGTTATCGTTAGTAATTCTCCGACAGGTAATTGAATAAACTGTTATTATTTATAAACTGATAACCTCCGATAAGTGAAGTTCAAATCTCGTGATCTCCTATTAGAGCCTCGTGACATAATCTAGAGCTCTATTTCGAGCCTAGTTACTCGGACCAAGTCACTCCACGCATCAATCGAATCCTTACCGTTATTAGGGCTTAGATAGAGTAGTTTAGTTGATTGAGTTGGTGTTAGTGTTAGTAGTGTATAGTGGTGACGGAGGGTTTGTTTAACAACGTACGTACGTACATGTATTGATAAGATATCATCAATATTTAAAATTTGAAGCCACAAGTTTTATTTAAATTTACTAGAAAAATGTTAGCATATTGATTTCGTTAGGTAACTCACAAATTAATAATTATAAGATGCATATTGATTTCGTTAGCATCAATTATCATTTCGTGTAACTCACAAATTAATCATTAGTCATAACGTCTGGCTGTAAACAACGTTTCTGGTGCAGTATACAGTATGCTAATTCAAATAGATGGGCTTAACAAAATTCAATAATTTGTATAAATATGATTAAATTTGGCGTGGCGGTACGTAAATGCAAGAATCTGATATGCGTATCATATTGCTCAATAAAATACAAGATTTCGCACACGGATTTATATCCATTATCATTATAGCACTTACATCCTATTATGGCACTTACAGCCTATTACGTACGTACGTACGATATTTACGACACTTACGACACTTACACCTATTATGGAAATTTTAGCAATTAAGGCAAATTAATTAGGGTTGTACTCCAGGTTGTAATCCGTAATGACAGTAATTATTACTACAGCCAGCAACCTTAACTAATACAAATAAACATGCATATGAATGTTGTAATAGTTGGTTTTAATATGCTATTTACGCATTTAGATATAACACCAAGCCCACATCCAAAATTAGGAAACATTTAATTCAATATACTACTTAATCATGTTCTTTTAGGGAAAAATGGCTCTGTAAATTCTAAATTATAGATAATTTACGACAGACGGCATGTCGAAGTTTTTTTTTAATATTTTAGCCGTGGCGTCTCAAAATTCTACGTGCATTGCAGGAATCTATATTTTTTGCTAAATATGTTTACATTATATTAACAATAATATTATTATATGACTAAATTAGCATATAATAAATATATTATGAATATATAATGTACGTATAATAATTATATTTTCTTTCTGTTAACTCTTATAATTTCATTATAAATACATTATAATCTTATATATTAAATAATATTATTAATCTAATAATAATAATTATTAATTATTAATTAATTAATTATTAAAAACTACAATAAAGAAATCGGCTTTCAATCCTGCACGCTGATTGGTCTTTTATTCGTAATTTGATTGGATAGCTCATGACACGTGCACTTATATCATTTTGATGTAATCTATACACCTAAAACAAATTCGACTGAGATGTGTGGGAAACCTTATTTTTTTCATATGATTCATTGTGTTAATAGTGACGACATGCTAAGCTTACGTTTAAATATCATTATTTGGTCAACTTCGGAAAACGTGACTGTTGTGTGGGAAAACCTATTCTTACGTACGGTTAATAATGAAGGATTGTTTTTATTGGTCGCATCCAAAAACGTGATCAAATTGTGGGAAAATTTTTGGTCATCCCGACAATTCATAATTATTGCGATATAGTAATTAATTTATAAATAATTATTAATTATTATTATTATTATTATTAGGGCAAGTATGGGGCTCGCTTTTGCAATTGTTTTAGGCCTCGCAAAGTTGATTTTTCTTTTTTACATTGCATGGAATCTGTCAGTCGGTCGATTTTTATTTTAATTTTTAAAAACTAGAATAAAGAAATCGGCTTTCAATCCTGCACGCAGATTAATCTTTTATTCGTAATTTGATTGGATAGTTCATGACACGTGTCTTATGTCATTTTGATGTAATCTATACACCTACAACAAATTCGACTATGTGTGGGAGACCTTATTTTTTCATACGATAGTGACGACATGCTAAGCTTACATTTAAATATCATTATTTGGTCAACTTCAGAAAACGTGACCATTGTGTGGGAAAACCTATTTTTACGTACGGTTAATAATGAAGGATTGTTTTTATTGGTCACATCCAAAAACGTGATCAAATTGTGGGAAAATTTTTGGTCATCTTGACAATTCATATTTAAAACTGTAATTATTGCGATATAGTAATTAATTTATAAATAATTATTAATTATTATTTAAATAATTATTAATTATTATTATTATTATTATTAGGCAATTGTTTTAGGCCACGCAAAGTTGATTTTTCGTTTTTTACATTGCATGGAATCGTCAGTTTTTAATTTACTGTACCGTAAATTAAAAGAGTAATTGTTCACATCTAATATTAGGCCACACAAAGTTGATTTTTCGTTTTGCATTACATGGGATCTAAAAACGGTCAGATTTTTTTTTTAATAATTTTAATAGTGACGACATGACGACAGAGTTAAACTTACCAATTCTATCTATCTACATATAATTTATTTAATTTTGGGCTGCTTTTATTGGCCACATCCAAAAATATGATCAAATTGTGGGAAAATTTTGGGTCATTCGATAACGATATCTATTAAAATTGTAATTATTATGATATTTGTGTTGTGTAATTGATTTATAAATAATTATTAAAAATAATTATTAATAATAACCACTTTTGCAATTGTTTTAGGCCATGCAAAGTTGATTTTTCATTTTTCATTCATAGTTTCTTTCAGTCAGTCAATTTTTTTTTAATTCACTGTTCTGTAAATTAATAGAACAATGTTCACATCTAATATTAGGCCACACGAAATTAATTTTTTGTTTTGCATTGCATGAAATCTGATCAGTCGGTCAGATTTATTTTTTTTTGTTTTTTTTTTTATTTTTTAATAATTTTAATTTACTGTAAATAGAATAATGTTCTCATCTAATATTAGGCTACACAAAGTTAATTTTTCGTTATATTGGATCTGAAAACTTCAGTCAGTCGGTTGGGGGGTTTTTTTTAATTTGCTGTAAATTAATAGAATAATGTTCACATCTAATATTAGGCCACACGAAGTTGTTTTTTCATTTTGCATTACATGGGATTTGAAAGCTTCAGTCAGTCGTTCAGATNGTTTTACATTACATTGGATCTGAAAACTTCAATCAGTTGGTCAAATCTGAATACTTGGTTAGTTGGTCAGATTTTTTTTAATTTACTGCAAATTAATAAAATAATGTTTACATCTAATTTTAGACTACACGAAATTGATTTTCGTTTTGCATTGCATAGAATCTGAAAACTTCGGTCAGTCAATCAGAATTTTTTTTTTAATTTATTATAAATTAATAAATAGTTAATGTTCACATCTAATATTAGGCCACACGAAGTTGATTTTCGGTCAAATATATAAAATTATAAGGATGCCGATATGATGTATTTTTTGGTGCTAAACAAGTTTACTTAGATCAAGAAGTTATGATCAATTAGTAAATTTAGAGAATAATAGAAATTTGTAAGATTTTATCATTTTACATTACATGGGATCTAAAAACTTCGGTCAATTGGTCAATTTTTTTTAATTTGCTATTAATTAGCAGAATAATGTTCACATCTAATATTTTCCATTACATGGAATCTGAAAACTTTGGTCAGTCAGATTTTTATTTTTAATTTTTGTAAATTAATAGAATAATGTCACATCTAATATTAGGCACACGAAGTTGATTTTTCATTTTGCATTACATAGAATTTGTGAACTTTGGTCAGTCGGTCAGATTTTTTTTTAGAATAATGTTCACATCTAATATTAGACTACACAAAATTGATTGATTTCTCGTTTTGCATTACATGGGATCTGAAAACTTTGGTCAGTCAGTCAGATTTTTTTTTAATTTATTGTAAAATTAATAGAATAATGTTCATATCTAATATTAGGCCACAGAAGTTGATTTTTCATTTTACATTGCATAGGATTTGAAAACTTCGGCCAGTCGGTCAGATTATTTTTTTATTTTTAATTTCTAATATTAGGCCACACAAAGTTGATTTTTTGTTTTACATTGCATGGATCTGAAAACTTCAGTTCGAGCATTTGTTCAGATCTGAACACTTAATTAGTCGGTCAGATATTTTTATTTTTTATTTTTTTTTAATTTGCTATAAATTAACAGAATAATGTTTACATCTAATATTAGACTACAAAAATTGATTTTTTGGTTTGCATTGCATGGGATCTAAAACTTCGGTTAATCCAGATTTTTTTTTTTTTAATTTATTGCAAATTAATAGTATAATTAATATTAACAACTAATATTAGACCACGCAAAGTTAAATTTTCACTTTGCATTCATGGGATCTAATAACTTTGGTCAATTGGTCAATTTTTTTTAATTTACTATACTGTAAATTAACAAACTAATGTTCACATCAATATTAGGTCACATGAAGTTGATTTTGCATTACATGGGATCTGAAGATTTAGTTAGTCGGTCAGAATTCTTTTTTTTTAATTTAATTTACTGTAATCTAGCATCACGAAGTTGATTTTTTGTTTTGCATTACATAGGATCTGAAAACTTTGTCAGTCTATTTTTTTTTTCTTTTTAATTTACTGTAAATAGAATAACATTCACATTATATTAGGCCACATTAAGTAAATTTCTCATTTTGCATTGAATGGGATCTGAAAACTTAGGTAAGTCGATCTGTTTTTTTTTTTTTATTATTTATTTATTTATTTACAAAAACTAATATTATCACACAAAGTTGATTTTTCGTTTTGCATTACATGGAATCTGAAAACTTCGGTCAATCAGATTCTTTTTTTAATTTACTGTAAATTGATATTAGGCCATATGAAGTTAACTTTTCGTTTTACATTACATAAGATCTGAAAAACTTCGGTCAGTTGGTCAGACTTTTTTTTTTTACAGAAATTAATAAAATGATGTTCACATCTAATATTAGGATGCACAAAGTTGATTTTTCGTTTTGCATGACATGGGAACTGAAAACTTCAGTCAGTCGGTCAGATTTTTTTTAAAAATTTACTGTACATTAATGGAGTAGTATTCACATCATAATTAAGCCATGCAAAGTTGATATTTCGTTTTACGTTATATGAACTTTGAAAACAGATCAAATATTCACATTTTTTTTAATTTTTTTTCACTTAAAATTCAGAATCGCGATAACTTCGATACTAACTCGATCTCCACAGTATTACTGTATTTTTTTTTGATTTTTACAACTCTCTACGGATACGCTCAGTGGCGTACTTTATATGTACTGTATTGGAAATAGGTTCTGTTGCAGAATTCTATACACGATTTAAAAATAAAAACAAATAAGATGGGTAGCGCGAAGTGCTACCCATCGAATTAATAATAAATATAATAATCATATAATGAAAATCAGTAGACTAAATCAAACCACTAGTGTTCAATACCAGTATGCGGTGTAACATGAAGATCAGGGGAGATGTTCTTTCAAGAATGCGTACTGTTTGTTTATTGAGTATAGTATATATTTATATTGTTGCGTATCCGCATTATACTGTAGAGTATACTCATTTATACTTGCGAGTACGGTACTCTAAAAAAATTTCTTTATACTTGTAAGTATACATACTATATTTTTAGCGATAACGCAAGGATTCGATTAATACCAGGGTGTGTAACATGATTGTGTTATATGAGATCATCTTCAGTTACACATATATATGTGATTTTTTTTCGCTGTATTTGCGGCAAATTAAAGACACAGAAGTGGCTCGCTAAATCAATATTTCTGAAATCTTTGTGTAGGTAGGTTTATTTTTTGTGCTTATAGGTTTATTTTTTTTAGTTTTGATGCTTTTTGGTTGTACTTTTCTAATAGTCTATTCTTTGTTTATTTGTGATTTTTAATTTCTTTGGTTAGATTGCGTTATAGTAAGTTGTTCTTTTAATTTTTTTTCTTTTGTTACTGTGTTTT
>QKWP01000600.1:0-10930 GCA_003550325.1 Gigaspora rosea
ACCAGTTATGTTTAATAATCCATCGTTTAATAAGGTCAATAAATTTCTTAGAATCAAAGGGTTCACGACCTTGACCTGTAATCTAACAATTTATATATAATATATTTCACTACAAGGTATACTGTATGTACTTTTTTTTTTTTTTAACTTACGGCTTTGCTTTTAAGCATATCTAAAACAAATACATTTTGCGGTGGCTCTGTATGTGGTTCATTCAATCCTTTTAATTCTGGTACCTTGTTTTTATGTAGGCGAATGAGATGTTTTCGGAAGCTTGAAATTGATTCATCCTTACGGATTTTTAAACTATTACCACAATGATTGCATACTGCCGTCAATACAAATAATCCTTTTTTATTTTTAATTTTTTTTCTTAAAATGGTTCTATACAAACGATCTATAAAATAAATATATTAGTATTACTATATAATATGAAGTTAATACAGTACTAAGTATTGAATAAATTACTTATTAGTTGCGTTAGTTTCAATTGAAATTAAAGATTTATTATTCCAAATTCATCTGAACTGGTCGTATTTGTTGGCTCCTAAGTAGCATTGTTACTATAAAGTTCGTCGTAAGGTTCGTCGTGAGGTTCGTCGTAAGGTTCGTCATAAAATTCATCATAAGGTTCACCATATCGTTCGTCGCAAGTTTCTTCATAAATGCCATTATATGGCATTGCACTTGAGCTCGACATTTTATGAAAAACAGAAGGCAATGTAATAAGAAAAAAAGACCACTTTGGCTTTTATAAAAAAGCATGCCAATTCGTATAAAAAAAAAAACAAAAAAAAAAAAGGTAAAGTATCAACGTGCAATTGTGCTATAAAAACTTTTCTTCGTGCAATTTATGCAGTAAAAAAATTTTGCTTTATGCAATTTTAACGTTCAGATCGTCATAAAAAAAAAAAATTTTTTTTATAAAACAGGTCGGTCCGGGTTCTATCGGTCTGGGTCTCTCTCATAACCGAACCCGATCGGGTTCAAAAAATCATGGTTCGACCTGACCTGCAAGGCTGGGTCTGGGTCAGGTTCAGGTCTTCGGTTCGGGTTTGAGGAACAAAAATAATTCTAGTCAAAATTTTATAATTCTGGCCAAAAGTATAAAATTATAAATTCAATGATTATCTGTCCCAACTTTTCCACTAATGCTAACCTATGAAAACTTTGTTGTTAGTATAATTGTATATAACAAAAATAGAGATTGAAATCGATCATAGTATGATCGATTGCTCGGTCAAATTGGTCATGATCGATCACGAAATTTGTTGTTCAATCATGATCAATCAAACCCAATAATCGATCATAGCCATTGGATCGATTATAATCGATCAAAAGGCTATGATTGATCATAAAGTTTAATCGATTACAATTAGAGATTCGAACTTGATACCTATTATTTTATAATACTCGGTATACTCAATTCGCCATTATTTACAATATCCGAGTTTTCTACACAAGCCACTGGATTTAAAAGGGTGTACCATATAGATAATGATTAATTACAAAATGATCGATCATTTGATTTGTTTGACTGTGACCGATTAAAAAAAATTTTTGAGTACAGTTGCTCGCTTAGTGATCAAACATATCGATCATTTTCGATTATTATAATAATAAGAAAGAACGTTATAAACAAATTTGACATATGTATTTTAAATTAATGTGAATATATTCACTAACCAAAGGCCTTAAATACCTTTGTCTTGGCAATNTTTAAATTTTGAACCTGTGACCCGTCTAGTCAAGACTGGTAACCAACTGGGTATCCGATGAGTAACCCTAGTGATGTGCCGCGTATAGTTTAGTACGCAAAAAAAAGTTTATAATATTCTAGAACAAATGATAAAACTATTCATACATCAAATTTTTACTTATGAAACCGCCTTTTATTTTCTAAGTTAAGTAAAGTTATTCCTTGCAAAATTTTGTAAATAGATGGCTTATATATCATACACATACCATACATATTGCACATGCTATACACACTATACAACTATACATACTGTACGTACTGTACGTACTGTACGCTAAAAAAATTCAGATAACATATAAATGGCACATCACTAGGTAACCCTTATATTTGCTTACCCGTATTTATTTTGGGTAACCTGTATATTCGCTTACCCGTGTTTAATTTGGGTGACCTGTATATCTGATTTACCAATTTAATTCAGGTGACCCGGGTGACCCAGTTACCCGCCTAAGTGGTGTGTACTGTATCATGATTTAACTTCGCCCGTTTATAACTTATATGATCATTATACAAACTGTGATCAAAATGTTAAGACTAATATATTGATAAGCAAGTTATGATCAGGAATGTCATCACAATTTAACAATTGTTTCATCGCAATATTATTCTTGTTCGGATTTCATATTAACATTTTCTTTATTAGACATTATGAAGGCTTCCTTTATTTGCATATTGAATACCATCAAATCTTCATTATTAGTTGTGGTTTGAGTTAGCCCATACACCTCAAGATTACTACCCAATAATCTAAATTGCATATAATTTTAAACTTGTTAAATAAAATTTATAATGTTAATAATTTATCTATATTAGATTGTAAATAAATCATCTTAACTTACTTCTTTTAAAAATTCTTTTGAACCAGGTAATGTCTTAAGTGCAATTATAAGTGATGGAGTACGTGATTGCGCAGAGTGGTGAATTTCACCCAAAACTATTCTTTTACCATTTAACCACGTTGCTAAAAACACTGAACCAAAGCCTCCTCCAATTTTTTGAACGTTTTCTAGTCTATTAAAAGGGTCCATTCAACTATATTCATAGTGTTGAGTTGAAACCCTTTAATGCAATATCGACATCCTTATTCCCACTTGCCCATCCTTGCGTTGTTCATTTGTGGTTGTGTTTTGAGTTAATTCATAGACACTTTCGCCTTTTAATTTCATATAATTTTTAAACATACAAAATATAAATAAAATTTTCCATATAAATACATTATTAAAATAATACATTACATATATAAGAAATAGAATATAATCTTACTTTTTTTAGTGTATCCAATAAATTTTGTGATCTAATTGAGAATCGCCAACGTTAAGGTGTGACGTATTATACTTTTAATAAAGTAGCGAGTTAGAGCCCACGCTTATGGTGCGGCGTATTCAACTCGTTATATACATCAAATTCATCAAATTTTTTTTTATAATGCCTTCAACTCGGTACGACAACCCCACACTATAGTGCAGCACATTCAACTCATTACGCATAACAACAAGCAGGGCACTAGGTGCAATAAATGAGAAAGGGCAGGAGGACTGGGAGCCAGCTTATGATTGGTATCAAAGAGAACAAGTGACAAGCGAAGTAACATCGGCATATATTATTACCTTTTTCATATTATCTGTAACACATTATAAAGCACCTGTTACAAAGCGGGTCACCACTAGGTTACCCAGCAGGTTACCTGTTATAAAGCGGGTCACCCGATTAATAAAGGGTAACCCGTAAATAATTTTAAACCGGTTAATCGAGAATGGAGTTAAGTTGCTGCTCCTTTCAGTTATAAGAAAAAAAGAATTAAAAATTATATTGATTAAAAAAAAAACAATACAAATTATTCGTCACAAACTACAATTCAAAACCTATAACCCGGTTGGCAAATTTTACGGGTCGGGTTATTGGGTATCCGGGTTATGGTTAGGATCACTATTTTTTATGCACCAACTTTAAAGCTGCTCGATACAAGTGTTGAGGCAGCTTTTGTCTCGTATCATCACGTGTTGATCGATCAATTGATCGATCAGTGACGTTGAGTATTATGAGAATTTTGCTTTAAAATTTGTTTGTACGTACGAAGTTCTTTTTTTTCAGATAAATGCACTATATAATTTTTACTTATTTATTTATTTATTTTTGCTCCTTTCTTTTATAAGAGGAATGTAATTTTAGCTACCGAATCAAATTTAACTGATCTAATTAGCAACTCAACTAGAATCTTTAGACTAAATTTAACTTGGAAGTCAAATTCGTTACTAGTGATTTACTACAACCGATATAACAATTTGACAGATTAAGCATTAGACCAATCAAAATACATGATAGATCATGATAGATCAAAAGATTTTGACCGATCAACCGATTTTGACCAATCAACCGATTTTAATCGATAAAAGCACATAATCGATCATTGATCGATTAATCTTGTACGTGTTCGATCATAACTGATCACAAAAAATTTGACCGATTCCAACCTCTAAACAAAAACTCTATCTAGAATAGTGTGCTACCGAAATTGATTTTTGAAAAAGGCCTATTTCGTCTTCATTAGAGAAAATTAAAATTTTTTATAAGGAAGAGCAAATAAAATTTATATAGATATGTTCCTTATAATTTCGTCTATTTAAAAAAAGTATCAAATAATTTTGTTTTTCAAGTAAAATAGGTCAAAAACAATTTCGCTTTAAATTTTAATTTCGGGTTTTAGAACCCGAAATGCTTTCGTCCTCATGTATAATCTAGAACTTGGATGCAGTGTTTCAGATTGTATATAAGAGGAACTGAAATACTATAGAGGTGAAAAAGAACTTTCTCCTTATGTGTTTGACTCTCCAAGTAGAAGTAGTGATACAAATCAAAAATCGAATTAATCGATTAGTTGTAAAGTTGACAACTAATCGATTTGAATTTTACAGACCCAACTTAGTCGATTAATCGATTAGTCGACTAATCGATTAATCGATTGGCCAACTAATCGATTAATTGACTAATTAATCAATTAGTTGATTGGTCGTTTAATCAACCAATCATATAAAAATACCAACCCAGCTGTTTTCAGTTGCTACATTACATGCATTTTACCAAGTTTCGTTTATTATTTATTCAACTAATCGATTGGTCAATCGATTAGTCAACTAATCAGTTAATCGATTAGTTGATTAATCGATTGGCCAACTAATCGATTAGTTGAATAAAATCGATTAATCGATTAGTTGGATAAAATGATCTATCAACTAATCGATTGAAAAATTTTCATCGATTTGTATCACTAAGTAGAAGACTTTGTTACTATAGAATATATAGTAGAGCAACAACTCTGGAGTTTTTTGTCAAAAGGTGTGGATACATTAGTAAAAGCATACTTTTGGTCAACTATACTATTAAGCAAAACATATACTCCTACGTTCTTTACAAGTTGGTACACTTTCTCATCGCCTCTTTGACTTTTCAAAATTTTAACAAAGTGGGCATTCTGGCTAAAGATCGACAATGTTTACACTATCTATTTTGGAAATATGCCTACCTAATTGGAATCAAGTCATGAGTAAGTTTCAGGTCCTGCGAAATAACCAATAAATGACATGTGAGATAAGTAAAGAAAAATCTGAATTGAAATTTCTTTCTAGAATATTCTTATAGGCGTAGTTTTATTTTCTTCTACAATATATATATAATACTTTGACAGAGCGTTTCTTTGTGCAGTAATATATAATTTTTATTAGTATTCCTTTGTTCATGTTTATTTCTTCAATAGAAAGTTCCTATTTTTTATTTTTTTCCCTTTCTTCTTGTTGGGTTTTTTTGGTTTTTTTAGTTAGTTGTTCTTTCCTATCCCCAATTTTATATATTCTTTTAACTTTAGTTTTGTTTTCTTACCCTTATTGAAGTTTACTTCCAATTTTTATATTTTTTTGAGAGTGCACTTTTTGTAGTGCCGGTGGTTCAACAGAGTCCCTAGTAGTTCTGTCTACTAGTGCAGCAGGTTATGCTTGGGTGTCTGCATAAATAGCTGAGTAATGTCATTCTTTGAAATTAGATAATACATGTATATGAATTTAACCTTGTGCGTTTATTATACATAAAAACTAATAAAAGCAATAGTGGAACCGCCAAAGGTGAAAAAAAAGTATAAAATTATAAAATTATTGATAACTTTTGATCTATTGGGCAAATTTAAATAATTTAATTACTAAAATGCTTATCTCGATGAGATGATTCTAACAAACCCAAAATTGTTAAAATCTAATTACAAAGTCCCAAGATTGTTCAATTTTTGTGTAAATTTAATAGTGATTTTTTAGAATTACTAAGTAAATTTCTTTAACATTGAATAACTTTTGATCTACTAGCCTATTTAGGATAATTTAACTACCAAAATGTTTGTTTTAGTGAGACAATTTTAATGAGCCCAAAATCACTAAATTCCAATTACAGAATCACAAGATCAATAAAGATTTGTATTGTTATTAATAATACAAATCTTTATCAATCTTGAGATTCTGTGATTGGAATATAGTGATTTTGGACTTGTTAGAATCGACTCACTAAGATGAACATTTTGGTAGTTAAATCATCCAAAATGTGCCAGTACAGTCAGATCCCCTAAATGCTACCCCCTAAATGCTACCCCTCCTTAAATGCATGATAGAAGCGTAGGCCCACCATGGGACTTATAAGTAAATGCACGTTCTTTATTCTGCACGTACATACTATTTTTTTGCCCATTATATATAAAGTCCCTCCATAAATGCACTCATGTGATCGATAACCAATCAAAATTATCGATTTTAGATGTAAAAAAAGTATGATTATTATATACTGTAGCAATATTAATAGTAAAATTGTAATTGTTAATAAATTATACTAATAGTATTAAATATCATCGCCTTTGTCGCCCCATTTATGCTTCATTGCAATAATAATATCTGTACTAAATGTTGAAATTGCAAGAATCATTTCTAATAAAATTTTGTAAAACGCTTGATCTCAAGCATTAGTATAAAAATTAGGCAATTTCAGGTGGCTTTTAATATAAAAATTTAATATGTCTAAATTTTCTATTGTAAAATATTATTAAAACTTATGTCATATGTGCATGTATATAATAAGCAGCTATGCACATGTGATTATAATTTTTATCACGATATTATTGGCTATTCCCTAATTGCAACCCTCCTAAATGCATGCCTCAGTGCTGGTCCCAACGACGTGCACTTAGGAAGGTCTGACTGTAGATCAAAAGTTATTCAATGTTAAAGAAATTTACTTAGTAATTCTAAAAAATCACTATTAACATTACACAAAAGTTGAACAATCTTAGAATTCTGTAATTAGATTTTAACAATTTTGGGCTTGTTAGAATTGTCTCGTCAAAATGAGCATTTTGGCAATTAAATTATACAAAACGGGTTCGTATTATTGTGCTAACAATCACTTCACCAATATAACATTTCACCAACAAATACTCACCGACAAGTTCATTTTACCAACAGTTTGTTTCACCAAAGTTCATTTCACTGACAAGTTTTTTTTTCAAAAAGCATCCTAATTTTAGCTCTAATTCTACCTAATTTTACTCTGACCCTAACGAAAATGACCTGAATTACTTTGTCAGTGAAATGAGCTTCGGTGAAATAAACTGTTAGTAAAATGAACTTTGTTGGTGAATAATTGTCGGTGAAATGTTATGTCGGTGAAGTGATTGTCGATTAATTAATTGCCACCACACAAAACGGACCAGTGAATCAAAAGTTATTATCAATTCCAAAAATTGGACATATAAATAATTTTTAAAAAAATATAAAATTTAATTGGCTAATAGAGTATCAGGTGTGGGTGAGTAGAGTAAATTTTGAAATTTATTAATAACAAAAAATTACATAATTTCTAGAAGCTCCCTTACCCACTACTAGAAGAAAGTTTTAGTAGTATGGGCTAGAGTTGTTGGTGAAACTAGTTAGTTTTACCAGGATGCATCGGTGCACCGTTGAAAATTTGAGTTTTTTATAATTATCGGTGCACCAGTTTCGGTGCGCCAGTCTCGGTGCACCATGGTGCACCATTGAAGATTAGTTTCACCTGCAACTCTAAGTAGTATGGGCTAACTTACAGGATAATTTATGATCCAGATAGATAATCTGAATAGCTATTCCTTAATTTGTTATGCAGGCATATTTGCTTGCGAAAATTTTAAAATTTTAAATTTTTTAAATAAAACCTTAAATATTAATTTTAGCTATATATTTTCTAAGTAAAAAATATAATATTGGTTCTGTTTTATCAACTTTATTATAAATTTTTTTAAAATTATTAAAAAACTTTGATGTAATAAAAGTTTAAAGTTTTTGTTTTGGAACTTTTACTATAGAAATTTTTCTTTAGGTTTTCACAAATTTTATATGTTCCCATCTATAAAAAAAATTTTCACTTCTAATACAAGTCTTAATTTTTACAAGTAAATCATATAAAGTCAAATAATGAAAGTTGTCATCCTTTATATAAACTACAATATTGTATTAGAAACTATATTTTTAAAACCAATATTTAAAGAATTCGCCAAGATATTGTAAAATATTTTTTTGGTTAAAAAAATTCTTTAAAATTTAAAATTTTCAGCTTATAAGCAACATAAACTTTTTGTCTTATAATATAAATTTAAATAATTCAAAAATATAATCCTTGTTATTAAATATTATAATACCTAATTTTATTTAAATATTTTAAATGATTAAAAAAATAGATCAGAGGTATATTTATAGTAATTATACAGGCAAATTTGCCTGCGAAGTAGTACAAACTAAAGGATAATTTTAACAGGTTACTTGGATCACTTGTGGGTAAACTATATAAGACCTATTTGGGTCAAAACACTATACTGTATGTATTGTATGATAAAAAAGTTTGGACATCATATAAATGGCATATCACTAATCATAACCGATCAATATATTGTGATGATCAATATTAGCAAAATAAATATACAAAATCTTTCGAAAGAAATTGCATGCTAAAATCTTTTGAAAGGATTGCGATCAATGCAATTTTTCATAAGATTTTGATATGCATTTCTTTTAATTGTTAGTCTGTCAGTTAATCAGAGATCGATCATAGTGTAACGTGATGCAAATCTCATATGAAAATCACTATAGTGTGAATGTGGCGTGCATACATATAAAAGTTTTTTCTTACTAAGTTAACGACACATGTCCACTAATTGAAAGTTGTAGAGCTCGTCGAGGCGCATCTAACGGTGGTTAGATCATCCAAATCGGCCCAGTGGATGGCAAGATATCGTTGAAAAACGATTGGACGACTATATAAAATTTCTATAAACAAACATTGTTTACATAGAGATTTTATATAGTCGTCCAATCGTTTTTCAACGATATCACGCCATCCACTGGGCCGATTTGGATGATCTAACCACCGTTAGATGCGCCTCGACGAGCTCTACAACTTTCAATTAGTGGACATGTGTCGTTAACTTAGTAAGAAAAAAACTTTTATATGTATGCACGCCACATTCACACTATAGTGATTTTCATATGAGATTTGTGTCACGTTACACTATGATCGATCTCCGATTAACTGGCGGACTATCAATTAAAATATTTCAAATATATATTGCAAAATCTTGAAAGTATTGCAAAATATTTGCAAAATATTGCAAAATAGACCAAATAAAACAATGCAAACCTCTATCTAATTATCTCATTTTGGGGTTGCAAATGGTAATATTCCATATATTATTGTATAAATTTGCAGTTTTTTACAAAATTTCGCAATATTTCACATATTTTCAAAATTTTAAAATTTTCACATTATATTTTTATTTAGGACATTGATAAAGCACACCACCAATGTTCAATACCATATATGTTTTGGTCAATCAAAATTCATGAATTTTGTATAATATGAAGATTAGACGTAACCTGAATTTTTTAAAAAAATATAGTTTTTTCAAAAGATGATTTTTATTTGAACACTAAATGTATAAACATGGGTAATATAATAGCCAATAAAAATATAATATTACCGGTAGATAATATATATTATATACAGTATTAGTAATAATATAAATTATTTGCACAACAATAATAATATTTGTGTAATATAATATTTGTACAACAAAGTTGTATAATACATATATACAGTTCGTTAATAAAGAACAATTAATTCATAAGCAAGTTCGTTTGTACGCATGTGCAGTTCGTGCAATAAAAATGATTAATTTACAATCAAGTTTGTTTGTTGATAGCTTATCTTACTAACTGCTTATTTTATAAAAAATTTATATACAGTTCATATAATAAAGAACGATTAATTCATAAGCAAGTTCATTTGTACACATATGCAGTTCGTGCAATAAAAAATGATTAATTCACAATCAAGTTCGTTTGTTGATAGTTTATATTACTAACTGCTTATTTTATAAAAAATTTATTTAACCGATAGCTTATTTCACAATGTATCGAAATACAGCATGGTGGACATTCGATTTGATTGGTAAAAAATGTAAACAAGTAAACAATATGTATTATGTAGATCATTATATAAAAATTTTTCAGATCAGTCCGAACAGCGAACAATTCACGGAACACGTAGCATAGTAGTGTAATTTCCCGTTGTTACAGTACCGGAAGCCTTCTTTAATTCCGATAGAGTAACAATCACACGGCTCCTGAGATCCCTTACTTTGGGCGTGAAGCGGTGTGCAAGAGGGAAGTATAGTTTCTTTTATGTCTGTAAGAAACTACACACTTCTCTATGGCAGTTCGGTATAAAACAACAAGAGATAATAGACAGTTATTAATTTAACAAGAGGGCTATTCCAAGGTGTCTGTTCCTTAGAAATCCCAAGAGTTTATTAATAGTAAGAGACAAGAATAATAAATATAAAGGTAAAGAAAAATACAATATCTGGATCTCTCTAAAACTAAGAAAAATAAAGTGGGTTTATATATCTATTGAGCTAAGCATCACTAAGCGTCGTTAAGCATCGCTAAGCATTATTAAGCATTACTAGACATCGTTAAGCATCGCTAAGCGTCATTAAGCATCACTAAGCGTCATTAAGCGTCGCTAAGCGTCATTGAGTGTCATTGCACATCAATTTCACATATCACTATTACTAAATACAGTTATTACAAAATTTTCTTATTAAGTTCTAATTTT
>QKWP01000600.1:21129-63497 GCA_003550325.1 Gigaspora rosea
AAAAAAAAAAATGGCACGTACAAGTAATAAAAGCAAAGACAAAAGCAAAGGTAAAAGCAATGACAATAATTCTCGAAAACGTGTGCGTATAGAAGATAACAACGCTAACGATCAAGAGCAAGAAACTCACGTTAATGCTGAGAGTTCAAACAGTGAAAACGGAAGTCATGTATGGCATCACTTCGAAGTTTTGCAAGATAAAATTCATGCTGAATGCAAGATATGTAGGAGAAAAGAAAAGAGCGTAAAGTACAAATTTCATGGCACTACGAGTAATATGATATACCATTTATATAATGAACATGGGATTACGAAAGATAATCAAACGGGTTATGTAAGTTTTTTTTTAATTTGACTATATTTAATTATTATATAATAAAAAAATTAATAATAAATTTAGATCGAGGATCCACAATAAGCTTTAATTAGTCTTTTTAAATCCATTTTTAATGATAAAAAAAGACTAATATAAAAAAAAATTTTTTACTATAAAAAAAAAAAGCCATGCGGCCGGTATACAATGCGCAATTTTAAATTTATTGTTGGATAAATCATATATTAATTATTCGAATAACTATATATATTCAAATAATTATAATTATTTGAATATATATAATTATTCGAATAATTATATGTATTCGAATAATTATAATTATTCGATTATTCGAATATTCGGCGAATATTAGTCATTCGGCGAATATTCGACTAGATATTTGCTAACCCTAAGTTATTTGAATATTATTCGAATAAAGATCCGTAAGCTCTATTCGGAACTGATAATGTTTCTTCTTGTATTTCATCTAATTCCAAGTTTGGGTTTATTTTTTTTGTGTCATTTACTTCTGGTAAGCTAATTTCTAATTGTTCTGTGTCTTCTAGAGTATTCAGAAAATTCTTTGAGTCTGGCTCAAGAAAAGGAGTAATTAAATTAGTGAGGTTAATAGTCTGAGTAGTATTATCATTATCACATAACCATACACATGGTGATGTAATCCACAATGTATTATTTTTGGCAACATCATCTTGTTTCCATGTCTGAAAAAGGTATTGGAGGGCCAACAAGGTTTGAGATTGTAATGTAGGGGTGGTCATTTTTGAGAAAATTCCAAAAGGGGTAGTTGTATAAATATGTTTTGAGGTTTTATGAATTAAATTGTGTGTTTTATCTCCTTGTAGATCAAATTTCTTCTAGAAATTTCTAGAAGAATCAATAACAACTACTGGTTCCCATGTTTGTGGCTCATAATATTTAGCAAGATGATCACTATTATAATATTTTTGTAAAATTTTTCCTTCTATTGTCCGTAATTTGTAAGCACCATTGTCTAATTTCTCATGGATAAGGAAAGGTCCAAATCTTTTGTCTTCAAATTTGGCTGAGCATGAGGCTTCTAGTTCCTTTCTTTGTATCCACACTTTATCACCAATTTCAAATGTCTTTATTCAAGTATTGGTATCAAAACGGACTTTTTGTTTCTGTTGTGATCGTTCGGTATTTTGTCTGGGATAATTTGGTAATTTCTCTATTAAATCATAAGCATGTTGGAAAATACTTCCTTGTAAGTCTATTTCATTATCAATTTCTGTAGGTTCTACTGGGAAAAGTGCTTCAATTGGTAAGATAGCATATCTCCCATATATAAGTTGAAAGGGGGTATATCCTGTGGTAGCATGTCTTTTTGTTCTATATGCTAAGAGAACAGCAGGTATATACAAATCCCAATCGGCATCTCCTTTTACTTTTGCAAGTGATTCACACAATGTTCTATTAAATCTTTCTACCATACTATTTGTCTGAGGGTGGTAAGGAGAAGAGAACTTGTGCTTGATAAGAAATTTCTCATAGAGAATTCTAATTGTTTCACTAATAAAATTGCGACCTTGGTCTGATAAAATAATTTTTGGAGTTCCATGTCTACAGATTATCTCCTCAAAGATAAACTGAGCAAGTGTACTAGCACCAGGGACACGTAAAAATTTGGATCCAAATTTACCCAAGTAAATCCAAATTTTCAAGTATTTTCCAAATAAATATAAATTTATTAAAGTTTTTTCTATATATAAATCACATGATTTTGACGATTTGATTGGCTATTTGCAATTATAGATCACATGCATGTTTGTTGTTTGTAATACAAAATTTTTAAGTCTTTTTAATCATGTAATAATCATGTGATATGGCCTAAATTACTGCTTAATTTTGTAATGCTGGTTAAAATCTAAATAAATCCAAATATTTGCGATTTTCAAAATAAATATTTTAAATTTTTAAAACAATTTATATGTGTCCCTGACTAGCACTAGCATCTGGAACAGCACGAGCTTCTGGCTATCGTGTTAGGTATTCAGTAGCAACAATAATATATCAATTGTTTTGTTTAGTTATAGGCAAAGGGCCTACAAGATCAATTCCAACACATTCGAAAACTCTTCCTATTTGTATAGGGTGTAAAGGTTCTTTTCTATAACCTTTTTGTCTTCGTTGACATTCTTTACAAGTCTTTACATATTCTTGTATGTCTCGATACATTTGATCCCAATAGTAGCGTTCGAATATTTTATAATACATAGCGTCTGTTTCCAAATGTCCAGCAGTAGGGTGCTTATGCATCATATATAATACTGGTTCTACTTCTGTCCATTTTATAACTCTAAGAGGTCTGTCTGGGTTTCTTTTATTCTTTTTATATAGAAGGTGATGTCTAATCTCAAAATATTTAGTCTGGGTCATAAGTCGTTTTTGTTCTTAGTTAGTAAATCCATCTGGAAATTGGTCTGTGTCCAAATAGTGGTAAATATTATGATATTGGTCAAGATTCATATAATTTTATTGAGTATAGTTGTCTGAGTCGGTAACTGTGAGAGGGCATCAACATTTGAATGTATTCGACCTGGTTTATAAATAATTCCAAAATTGTATAGTTGAAGCTTCAAGATCCATCTTCCAATTCTTCCTTTGGGTTCAGCAGTACGTAACCATTTCAATGCTGAATGGTCTGTGACTAAGATGAATTTTGTAGCCCCTAAATATTTATGGAAATGTTCTATGGCCCATACAACTGCGGCACATTCTAGTTCAGTTGCTGTATAATTCATTTCTTTTTTTTGCAGGCTTTTACTAGCATAGGCAATAGGATGTTCTTTCCCATTTCCATCTAGTTGGCTTAGTGTAGCACCAAAGCCATTGTAAGAGGCATCGGTAGCAAGAATAAATATCTCTTTAAAGTTGGAGTAGGCTAATATAGGGGCAGTAATAAGTCTAGATTTCAATTTTTCAAAAGCTTTTTGTTGTTTATCTTGCCAGTGATAGGGTTCATCTTTTTGCAGAAGAGAATTCAAAGGGCGAGCAATTGATGAAAAGTTTTGAATAAATTGGCGATAGTAGAGGTCTGACTTGTTCAAAAAATTAGCATCTGAACATTCATTTGTTCAATTTTTTAGTATTCGAATATTCGTTCAAAAATTTTGAATAAATATTTGAATATTCACTGAATATTCATTGAATATTAAATATATTTCAATTTTAAAAAATTTAAAAAATTATTAACTATTTTACTTAAATTAGCCAATAAAATTGCAAATAAATTATTAAAAAATAAAATAAATTATAAAATTATATATATATATATATTCAATGAATATTCAATGAATATATTCAATGATTCGAATATTCATTCAGTAAAAAAATTAATATTCGAATATTCGAATATTCAGTAAATATTCGAATATATTATTCACTGAGTCAGACCTCTAGGCGATAGTATCCCGCAAGTCCAAGAAAAGATTAAAGGGCTGTAAGGTTTTTAGGAGGTTAAATCTGTTAAACGGCTTCTACTTTTTAAGGGTCAGGGGCGATACCCTTAGCAGAGATTAGGTGTCCTAGAAAGGGTAGTTGGTGCATCCAGAAGGTACACTTTTCTATATTAAGTCTGAGTCCTGCTTGTTTAATTCTATTAAAAACTCTTTTTAAATGGGTAAAATGTTCATCAAATGTTCTAGAATAAACAATTGTATAGTCTAAGTAAACAACTACAAATTTACATACAATTCCTTTATATACACAATCCATCAGCCTTTGGAAAGTTGCAGGAGCATTGCAAAGACAAAAAGGCATTATATTAAATTTATAGATTCCATATCGTGTAGTAAAGGCAGTTTTCTCTTTGTCACGAGGGTCCATTGCAACTTGCCAATATCCATTTGCAAGATCAAGAGTAGAGAACCAAGAGCATTCTGTAAGGGCATTAAGCATTTAATCAATGCGGGGTAGAGGGTAAGCATCCTTTTTGGTGATAGCGTTTACTTTTCTGTAGTCTATACAGAATCGTAATTTGCCATTTTTCTTTCATACTAGAACAACAGATAAGGTCCATAGGCAATCAAAGGGTTGAATGAGTTTGTGTTCTAACATTCTTTGTATTTCTTCTTGTATAAATTCTTGTTCATTTGGAGGTACAGAGTAAAGGCGAGAACGAATAGGGTGTACATCCTCAGTATAAATTCGAAGAGTTACCAAATTGGTTCGTCCTAGTTCAGTTATATCATTTGCAAAGAGGTCTGCAAATTTTTCTAATAATTTTCGAAAAGCTAAGCCTTGTTCTTTATTAAGTGGTTCAATATTTAAAGAGGTCTGGGTTGATAGAGTATATTTTTCATGTTCAAGAGTAATGATATTTACAGGTCTGGGTATAAGAGTTTGGTCGGGGTCGACAGGTAGTTTTTAAGATCCTGCCTAGGATTCTCTAAAAATTTTGACAGAGCGTATCCAAGGCATTAGCCCGTTGGTAAGCATTTTGAGCTTCTTCTTGGAAAAAGCGTAATAAAGCAGTATTGGTAGTTTCCAAGGTTTCAATTCTTGTTTATAATTGTTTTATCAGTTGGTCTTGTTGTTGTACCTGTTGTTGAAGTTAATAGAATTGGAAGTCATCATCCAATTCCTTAATAGTTTTTTCAGTAGGTGGAGAGTAGATTTCTGGGTCTGAAAGTTTGCAATCATCACAGTATCCTTGATTCGCATTCAATTCCTCTTGGCATTTAACATGCAAACACTCCTGGCAAAGGTCAACAGGAACTGTAAAGTTTCTTTTAAGTACAGCGAAAGCATACTTCTGGTCATAGTCTGGGTAGCTAGTATCAAAGGATTTATCTAAAATTGCTTGTAGAGGGTCAATATTATTTTCTGATAATAGGTCTGATTTAGTTTGCAATATAAGTTGCATTTCTTCATAGCTCTAGGGTTGAGTTATACGGTCAAAAGTTAGAGGTTCTAAGGCCTGGGCGATGGTCTGGTCATTTTCATCCAAGAGAATTTTTGCAAGTCGGTAAATTCTGGTCTGGTTCATTTCATATTGATGTCCGGCATTCTTTGTTGATTCAGTATAACGTTTGATTCGGGTCCAGAGGTTATAGTTAGGGTTATACTGGATATTCTGGCTAGCCTTGTATGCGTAGAGGTGTTCTAATTCACAAAACCATAATTTTTCTCGGAGACTGTCTAATTGACACATTCTAGGTCTTGTATTCGCTTTATTACATACTTTGCAATTAACAAGCATTCCACGTCCTTCACCTTGGATAAAGAAATGGATACTTCTAGGGTCTTCTCGGTCAAGAGTACAGTGGAAATCGTTATAACATCCTGGATATACAAGTTTCTCTTCAAGAAGTTTAAGAACTTCAGGTTTGTTAGGAACTTTACATTGACAACAATGGTGGGTACGGCGAGAGCTATGGGTAGGTAGACGATTACTATCAACTTGATCAAGAGTGTATCCACACTGATAAACCAAGTTTTGTCTTTTCCAAATAGCAAGAGGACTATAGGCTTCAATATGTCCTAATGTACTGCATCCTCTGCAGACATTATTGGGGCAGTCTCTATATAGATAGTTGGAGTCATTGCAAGTAGGGCAGGTAGTACGCTATGGGCTTGTTTAGGCATTTAATAGCAATGTGGCCAAATTCCTGGCATCGGTTACATTGGTTGATAGGGCAATTTGCAAAGAGATGATCAGGAGAACTACAATTTCCACAGACACGCTGTTTAGGGGCCTTCCTGTTTCTATGGTGAGACTAATAAGTAGTCCATTCATTTTCTTCTGGTAAGAGAGATTGGTCTGAGTCTTTTCGATCAAAAGTATAAGCTTCTTGAGGATATAAGTATTCGGGTTCATATAGGTCTAATTCATCTGGTGCAGTAACAGTAGGTTGACTAGGTAGAGGTTGGTTGCTTTCATAAGTAGTAGGGATAGTATGTTTCTTGTTTCCCATCTAAAAGTATAGCAGCCATTTTTCCAGTTATAGTTTGCTTCAACTTTTTGATTCCAGTCATTTTCTAAGAGAAGGGAGTAAAAAGTAGTATCTACTATTTCCACAGTAAGAGGTATAGTAATATGGTCAATTTTAATTGGCAGGTCTTTTATAATTCCCAAAGGTCGAGTGGAAGTTCTGACTGCAGGGACGATAAGGCTATTAGAGGCCTTTTCAATAGTCAATTTAAGTTCTTTGACTGCCTTGTGAGCAATCATGCTGATTGAAGCACCACTATCAATAATAGCTTGGTAGGGTTTATTCTAAAGAGAGACGTTACATTTAACAGGTGTAGTATATGCAGGGGTTTGAACAAGATGGCATTTTTGGCTTTCTTGTATAAGTGGGTAGCCAAGGCACCTCAGATAGATGGATTATTAAGCAGTGTTTCCCATTTGCTAGCAGTAAAAGAGAGCGTCTGAGTCTGATTTTGTATAAGATAATTAACACTTCGATGATAAGGAGAAGGAGATCGATTAGAGGAGTTTTGGTAAGAGCGATAGTTATTATATTTTCGGCTTCTGTAATTATTATCCCTAGATTGGCTCCTAGGACGAGAGTTATTACGACTGCGAGAACGGTCTCTGTTATTGGAATATCAGTCAGAAGAGCGACCATTTCGGTCTCTATTTTGGATGTTATTTCTGTTCCGGTTATTGTTATTATTATTATGACAAGAATTGGATTCTTGTCGTTGGTTCTGTTTTCTACTATTACAATCACGAATAAAATGTCCAGTGTGTCCACAATAATCACAAATAGGAGGCTCTTTCATTCGAGGGGTTTGAGCATGGTTGTCAGCATAATTAACAGAAGAGGTAGATGTGGTCTGTGTCTGGGCTAAATTGATACTAAGCTTAGCAATTTGGTCCGTAAGTTGTTGAATAGCTTGGTCTGTATTGGTGGTAGGGGTAGTCATTAATTTCCCGGTTTCCTAGTGGAGGGCTACTTCAATAGCATTGGCCAAGTCGTTAGGTACAGAAGCTTGAACATTAATTGCATACTCAAGATGTAAGCCTTGAATAAAAAGTTGTTTAACAAAGTCAGCTGGAAAACATCAGTCGGGTCCACTTTCTTTTGTAATGTACGAAATCGGTTGACATATCCATCCATAGTCTCTTTGGGTCCTTGCAGTATTCTTGCTTAATATCAATAAGCTCTTTTTGCCAGAGAGCCTTTTGCTTAGTAGTATAGAAATGTGCTTTAAAAAGATGCTAGAAACTTCGGTCCTGGGCACCATCATTATTGAAAGCATTGGGTAATGGGTTTAAAGCGGTGTACTAGTCTAGAGCAACTCCTTTAAGTTATACAAGAGCAAGTTAGAGTTTCCGTTCAGCACTCCATTTATTAGCGGTAGCAGCTTTTCCAAATTCCTTCAGCCAGTCAGCTGGGTCTTGGGTTCCATCACTATAAAAATCTGCAACTGTAATAAGAGTTTTCTCAGAGCCTTGTCCAAGGGCAGCAGCAAGATCAGTTATGGCTTGTGCAGCAGCTCGTAAAGCACCGTCTCCCATTGGATTTTCTTCGTCTAATTGATTAAGAGGTAAGATAGGGTTTAATTCTTTAGCAAGAGGTTGTAAATTGATTTCCTCAAATCGTTGTGAAGAATCAACTCTAACAATAGTAGCGTCTTGGTTTTGAATATAATGGTCAAGAGGGTCAATTAAGTTTTGGTCGTTAAGAGAAGGGGTATTAAGTAATGGAAGTGTATGACGTAGAGTAACATTTATATCTAAATTAACAGTAGGGTAAAATTAAGTTACCAGAGGAGGTGGAGGAACAGTTGTGCGAGCAGGAGAAAAGGTTTGTTGTAAATAGCGAAGAAAGCGATTTTGTGGAGGAGGAGTAGTTTCTCGAGTATAATGATATGGAATTTCTGAAGTAGGTGAAGAAGGAATCTCAAGTCTTGGAGAAATTGGTATATAAGTATTAGTGAAAGAACCAATACCAGTGTCAGCTAACTGTTCAGGTTCTAAGGTATATATAGATCTGGGTGGGGAAGTATCAAAGTTTAATTCAGTTCCCCTTAATTGATTTTGAAAATCAAATAGAAGGTTTTTAGTCCTTAGTCGAGTTGGAGAGGCGTAGAAGGTAAAAGGTCCTCAATATGAAGATCAAGTAGGGTAGCTTCAAAATTAAGAGGTAAGATAGGTGCAAGAGTATAGGAGGCATGTGCAAGGAGTAGATTAGCAATAACTTCTTTTGGGTCTAAAAGGTCGTTATTATAGCAGCAACTAAAAACAATATCTCGAGCAGCAGCTTTAGCAGTATTATAATTAGTAGCAGTAATTAAAACACAGTAAGAGTCATTTGTTTTTTATGAATATTGGGTAGCAAAATAATTGTCTTGATATGTTTCCAAAATTGTCGAAAAGGGCGGTATAAATTAGCAACAGGATAACAGATGGTACAGGATAAATCAGAATGGTAGGCTTGCAAAACGTCTACTACAAGTGAGGAAGGGTGACTTATTTCGTGTACTTCAATTTGTTCTAAATATAGTTCATATGCTTTATTCATATAGAGAAGTCAGTTCCCAAGTCTCAAGGAAACTAATAAAAGAATAATAGAATATATCTCCAAAAATAAAAGGTTAGTAGTAAGTTCTACTGTACTCTCTTCAGGCAGTTCTGCAAAATTGTTTCCTTTTAGGATGCCCTTTTCCTTTAGGATCTTACCTAACCTTTTGTTGACTATGCGGACGACTATTTTGCGAAAAGTTTCCAGTAGCAGAATTGGTCTTATATTATTAAGATTGTAATACCAGTCCTCTTTTTTTGGAATTGAATATAGAAGCCCAAGTTTCCATTTTTTTGGTATGATTCCTTTGCTAATGCAGTCGGTAGCTAGACTAGTAAATATGGTTTTTGTTGATGTTTTGACATTCTTGATCAGTGGGTATGGGATGCCTGTGGGTCCTGGGGCTGATTTATTTTTGATCTGTTACATGGCTGCATCCCATTTTTTAGGCTATACCTCTTTTAGCATTTCATCATACTAGTCTTTTTTAATGTCCCTTAATGGGTATATTTTTTTCCAGTTGCTTGGCATTTTGTCTTTTAGGGAGTTTCGTTTATGAAACTGCTTCTCGAAGTGGGACTTGATCGCATCTAGAACTTCTTCTTCTTCATTGCCAAGTTTTAAGGATTCGTCTCCTTCTTTTATTATCATCCTGTCTATCACTACTTTTCTATAAGGTTGTTCGAGTAGACTATCAATCATTTTTCGCTGGTTTGTGACAATCATGTCATGCCTCGCATCTATGAAGCCCCTTATTTTTTCCTCTTCCTGCCTTCTTTTTTTAAATTTCTATTTTTTGTGTAAGATCCTGGCCCACTTTTTACAAAGTCTTGCCCAGTCTTTCTCATTTGTATTCTCGTTGAAATCATCTAGTTGTATGTTCAGGTCAGTTTTGAAAAGCTTCTTTGCGCATTCAGGTCTTCCTTGTTTTTTGCCTTAATATGCTCCTTCTTTCTCTTAAACTTCTAAAAAGTTTTATTAATGTCCTTTATTGCTTTCCTTAACTTCTGCAGTTCTAGATCAGCTTCTTCGAGTTGGACTATTTCTGATGATTTCTTCTTTTTTGGCAGACTTGAGTTCGCGACTTCTCTTATGTATTTTTCAATTATGTCCCATTTTATATCTATGTTCTCTTCTAGGTTTAGCTTTTCCAAACTTCTCATTAGCTTCTTGTCCAGTACTGTTCTATAGTTCTTCTAGTTTTCTTTTGACGCTTTGTCCAATTCCAGGTTGATGCGTTTTCTCCTGGACTTTCTCCTTTGAGCTCTGCCCTGCTTCCTTAGATTTAAGCCTGTATATAGCTCCACATAGATTAATTTATGGTCACTCATTGTGCAAGTGCTCATGTCTTTTACCCCAGCTTTGATTGTATTGGATTTAAAGTTGTCAGATACCCATACATAATCAATCCTTGAACTTTGGTCTCCTGCTGTCCATGTATCTTCCATCGCCTCCGTGAGTAAAAACTTGTGAGCATTCCAGAAGTTTTTTATCTCCAACATCTCTACAATTCGCTTTTTACTGTTCCTGCTTTTTGAGGTTTCTATGTGCGCTTTGTGTACTGACAAGCCAATTTTGTCTATATCAATATTGAAATCACCTATTATGATGACCTTCTTCTGCTTTTTTGGCACTTTCTTGATTCTACTTTTTATGTGTTTTAATATATATTGCTGCACTTCTATATCATTTGGAGCTACATATACTACCATAATATTTAGTACTAGTCCAGTACTAGTCCCTTGAAATCCAAAAAAATTTCTATGAAATATGGATTTTCTCTATCTATCTGAGTCAGGTACTTTTCCCATTGCCTACCAATTAGCACTTCCATGCCTGACCCTTTGTGCTTGTTTTTGTCAACCTTTAACCAAAAACTTTTGTAATACGTATCCTCCTTGAACATCCAATGGCTCTTCTTTTCTTCTATATTTGTTTCTCCTATTCCCACCATGTTCAAATTCTTTTCTCTTGCGTAATCAACCAAAGCCTCCAGTTTATTTTGATTTCCCTTTAAACTATTAATGTTGTGAAACCCTATTCTTAAAAAATTAAAATGTTTTGTGAGTGACTAATTACTTGTATTGTCTATAGTAATAGCAACTTCAGTGTTGCTACCTTCTATCTTTGGTTCAACTGAGTTCTTTTAGAAGTGATAAGCGCAGGTAGCCACTGCGCCCTTTCTGTCTTTGGTTTCTTGTCATTCCTCAAGCTTATTTAGCCTGGTTAGAATTTGCGACATAACAGCTAGGATCTCGTTATTCTCTTTTCCTTGCGCTGTTCTGACATTGACCTGTTTTGCTTTTCCTTTTTTTTTATTCATACTACTTCGTATAGTTACTGCATCTTGGTTTTTGTTATTAGAGTTTTCTTGCTTGTGCTCTCAGTTTTTCTTCTTGGTTGTCTGTTGCTGTGTTCATGGCTATTTATATTGGCATCCATGACACTAAAATTCTTTTCTTTTTCAGCCACTTTGGTCTGTTTGCTATACGGGTTTGCATTTTGTGTCATAACCTGTCCTGCTTTTTTTTAAACGAGCCTTGTATGGAAGTAAAATATCTTTCTCCCCTTAGCTTTGTCCATTTCTTCTTGTGAAGCAAAGTACACCGAGGCTGTTGTACACTGATTTCTATTTCGGTTGTATAAAATGTACACTGACTTGGCCTGTACCTGTTTTAGCTGTCTCAGTAGTATGGTTTCTATTGCAAATTTTGGGATGTTCTCTGCAACTGCCTTATACTTGTTGCATTCTGACAGAATATCTTCCTCAAAGATACTCTCTAAGACTCTTAACATTTTTCCCTCCTCAAAATGTATCGTCCAAGCCTCTTTTAAGTTATTACTCCTTTTCTTGTTCTTGAATTTTATTTCAAATACAACGGCTTTTCTTGTGCCCTGTGTTCGCTATTTCAAAAAATTCACTTTGCCAAAAAAGTTTAGGCACCTACGTACTCATCCAGAAGAAGCTTCCAAAAGTATGTTCCATAACGTAAATGTGTGAACCGTGTTTTTATGTTGTGTTTTTACCTCTGGTTTTGCGAGTTTAGAAGCATCTTTTAAGCAATTCAGGTTCTGGATTGTTGTCTTCTTTGCTACAATATCACTGGTTTGCACTGTGCACATATTAATCGATGTTGGATTGGAGTTCTTGTTAGCAGGGAAAGATAGCAAATCATGTTCCGGCTTTTCTTCTATTTTCGTCTCCAACTTCTGTATACGGCTCTGTTTTTCAAATTCAGGATTTGACATTTTGTTTGTTATTTCTATTAAACCATAATCTTGATAACCATATTCTTGTTCGATGAGCATCTCTTTAGCAACTTCGTTTTGTTCAGTAGTCAAAGTTAGCCTTTCTGCGGACCGGTGTTTGTAAACTCGTAGGTGATCTAGCCAGTTGTGCAGTTCAATAGTGTACCTAAATATACACACTATGCTTGCATCAGTCTTTAATAGTTGTGCTATCTCTCTGTCTTTTCCAGACACTTTTTCATCTTGTGTTATGGCAAATTTTTTAAACTCCTCTGTTGAAAGTGCGAACACATCTCTATATTCATTCAGCTTGTTGGTCCAATCTATTTCTGGCATTCCTAGGTCCATTATTTTGTTACGGGTCCCGTCCATTATTTTCTAGTCACGTGTCTTTGCTTGTTTTAGTGCCCCAGGTATATTAAGACCCACTTTTGATAGTTTTTTATTTTGTATTTTCTTTTTGTAAATAGTATAAAATAGCTCTTTGTAATAGATATAGAAATTTTCACAGTATAAACTTGGTCTTTGATCTGTTTTAGCTAAGAACAAGCAATAGGCTTGTTGTAATATTATATACTTCCTTTCATAGACTAAGACACAGCAATTGCTACTTTTAACTAAGTCTGAATCATAGGTAAAGTAGTCTAAGTTTTAATTTAATGTAAAATATCCTGTTTACAAGATCAATTATATTAATAATAATAAATAACCTGAGACAAGATCTCATTTATAAAAAATAAATAAATAAATAAATAAATTTTTTAAGAAAAAAATTGAATATATTAATCATATTATATTAGCAAATAGACTTTAGTTGATAATAAAAAAATTAATACTATTTAAAATTGGTTTATATCTACTAATATATTTTTTTTTGGCTTGGACAGCACTTTAAAAATTATAAAAAGGTTTTTAGCAATTGCAGCACCTTTTACACAACTACTCCATAAAGACCAACCTTTTAAATACAATTTGAAGCAATTGCTTTTGAAATCTTAAAGTACCAACTTATTTTTGTTTTTGCTCTTGTTTTTTTAGATTTTACTAAATTTTTTTTTTATTACAAATGCTTTTAACCTTGCAATTGGTGCTGTTCTTAGCCAAGACTATAGAAAAAGTAACTAAGGAAAGTGTCAGATATCAGCTAATATCATAGAATAAAGAAAAAATAGACAAAATCTTAGGTCTAAAGATATATATATAATCAATCAGAATAACTAAATTTCTCAGGGGGGGGGAGAAGAGTAAAACTGATCTAAGCCAGTGACACGTATAAATTATTTTAAAAATTTAAAATATTTATTTTGAAAATCAAAATATTTGGATTTATTTGGGTTTTAATCAGTATTACGAAATTACGCAATAATTTAGGCCATATCACATGATTATCATATGATTGATAAAACTTGAAAATTTTGTATTACAAACAACCCAACATGCATGTGATCTATAATTGCAAATAGCCAATCAAATTGTCAAAATCTTGTGTTTTATATATAGAATAAAACTTTAATAAATTTAGTTTATTTGGAAAATACTTAAAAATTTGGATTTACTTGGGTAAATTTGGATCCGAATTTTTACGTGTCCCTAATTTCAGCTAATATCTGACACATTCCTAACCAATTGTCTATAAGTTCAGGCTACCAAACTAAATTACTTTATATACAGTGCAGGATAGTAAAATATGTCTACTTTTTATTAATAAAAACATAACTTTTTTAAAACAAGTTAAATCAGAAAACTCTCTAACAAATTGATAGATTTTTAACTAAACTAAAAGGTTATTATTATTTTTTTTATTAAGAGTTAAAGTTTATAATGATTTAAAAAATTGGTATTTATCTCTTACAATTAAATTTTTACTTCATTTTAACCAACAAATCTATACAAAAATTTGGATTCCATACTGTACTTCAAGATCACAATACCAACAAGCAACTTCACAAAACCAGCCTATATCTTCTGGATCTTCTGTAATTACTACACATTTAACTCAAACTAATAATAATAATTCTATTATAAATATTTCTATTCAGAAAGTAGAATATTGGTACCCTCACTGGATTAAATATCTTATACACCTTTCAAGTATACTAACTAATCCCCAAATCTAGGTGAGCCTTGCTACTCTTGTTGGTTTAGGCTACAGATAAGTACTAGGTCTACCTTTGTTTATCTAGCTACATGTCTGAGTTCTTTTTCTTAGCATTAGATTTAAATTATGAAGATTTTTCCAATTGTAAAAAGTTTTCATTAAATTTAATAAAGATAAGAGCAAGGTCTTACCTTTAATATCAAAAAAAAAAAAAAATTGGCATTTATTAAATCCTAATTACAATCCCCCTTCAATACTCGCTCATTTATAACTACCATTCGAGGCTTTATTTCACTCCCACTAATTAATACAATATCCCAATATTCTTCTTACAAATAGCTTCCAATATTGCTATTAAAATTCTCCTAAATATCTCTTAGAATACTTATGAACAACTTTGGAAACCTTACTGTGCTAAACTTGCACAATGGAAAACCTCTCAAAACTTTAGTTTAATATCTACTATTCTTCCAAATCCACATACCTCTGTATATAAACATACTAGAATTCACTATACCTATAGTTGCATCTGTGGTCTTCCTAACCAGCTACATGATGAAAATACAAATACATGTTCACCTACTGGTCGTGCACTTCGAAAAATTGATACCTAGTCCTACCAATGGATCAAATATAGCTCAAAATACTAATTCTATACTCTATATCCAAATCTAGGTAAGTTTTAACCACTCTAGTAGGTTTAGGTTGCAGATAAATTAGATAATATTAATTTTGTCTATAGTCTAAGTCTCAACTCTTGTAATATAAACTGTATTAAAAATATTCTTGTAATATTGAGAAACCCCAAAAGGAATCTCGCACAGTTTATCGATAAAAATAAAGACAAAACCTCACCTTAACAACAAAAAAAAAAAAAAATTGGCATTTAATATAAAAAAAAAGAAAAGATATATGATCAATTAACTAATTAGAACTAATTTACAAAATTAGCCAATCATAATGGATTATATACTGTAAGCATTAGAATGGATGTCCCGCACTGTATAAAACAATTATTTGCTATAAATTGTTTATGCTATTAAATTATAAGTTCACCAATCATATATTTTTAGAATACATCAAGTCCTAATATCAACTCTCATAAAGACAAGACCGATAGTTGGGAAGTTCTATAGGTAATAGATTTTAATATTAAATATAAACAAAAAAAAACTAATATTGTTTTCCAACTCGGCAGGGCCAGAAATGATCAATTTTGCTCAGGATCACAAAAAATTTTACTAATGAAAATCGAGAACTTGCTAACCACTAGCGCTAAGGCCAAGGATTTTGGGGATTGCCGTGTTCACACCGCAGAGCAAATAGCCACGTGAATGGAAACGAGAACAGCCAATCGCACGTTTGCTATATAATGATAAATATAGAAACTCCATGAACTCTTTATAGTCGAAACAATGTCCGAAATGTCCGAAGAAATTGGACCGCAAATTCCTGCAAATCTACTTTCAAAATTTCAAGGAAATACCAACGATAACTGTGATACTTCGAAACAACAATGGGAAGCGAGTAAATCAAGCCATGATCCTGAGAGACGTAATAGCCAGCACAATATCCAGATTGGTCCCCAGATACCTTTATCGACAGAAATAGACCTAAATCAAGAAACCGAAGAGGATCCAGATGCTTACTTACCTGCTTTGCCTCCTGATCTTCTTGCGGAACGACAGAGAAAAAAAGCTGCTAAACTAGTACAAAACGTTGACTCTCAACGTAAAGGTGCTGCTAACCCCAGAAGACGTCCGATCGGTCCTACATTACCACGTCCTACTGAATATTCAAATTTCGACGAAGAGGAAGATGTTATTATTGGCCCAATATTACCTAAGGACTTTGAAGGAAACAAAGATGACCTTATATTACAACAAACAATTCAAGAATTCGAAGAAAGAGCGCGTCAAGCAGAGGTAATCTATACATGATTAATTCTTTATCTATATAAACGTTGTTTCGTTTAATAAACTTTATTAAGAAAAAACTCTTGCATTAATGATACATTATTTTAGCCTGAAGATAAAACTGACAAACCTTTACAACGAGGAGAATGGATGCTTGTGCCACCCGAATCAAAATTTTTAGGAGGTTAGTGTATACATATTTTTTGATTTATATAATTTTTAATAAGTTATTTCACTTTTCGATGTTTCAGAGACACCAACCAACATGCGCTCTCGCAATTTTAAACAAAGAACTTATGATCCAGAAGTAAATGATAATTCGCTTTGGACGGAAACTCCTGCCGATAGGCAGATAAGATTACAAAAAGTACGAAATTTAAATAATTTATTACATTATTATTTATGTATTATAAACTTTTTTATTATGCAATTAATAGAGCACTGGTCAAAAGCGTAAACATGAAAAAGAAAAAGATGATGAGCCGATAAAGTATTCACGCATTGATATAGAGAAAGCTGAAGCTGTCAAAGCATATAATGTATGTATTGACTTTATCTTATAGGTTCTTAAATTGGCGATATACAAATCTCTTTCTTTCTTTCTTTTAGGAACAACATCGACCAAAATCACTTTTAGAGTCTCATTCTGAAGGCTATACGCAATCACGTAAATGGAAAGATGATGATGTTAGCAAACGCCCATTTGATCGTGAAAAAGATGTATTAGGTTCACGTCGTATGGATTCACGTAAACGCAAAGAGTTTTTAGAAAATGCAAGAGGATTGGACTCCAAGTTTGGACATGGGAAAGGCGGTGTATTCTTGTAATAAGCTTGTGTTCTGTTGCAATTAACCATAATGCAGTTTCACTAATAGAGCTGGACGGTGGCATTAAAACAATATGTTGTCCAAGCTAAGATTTCTCCAAAATTGGAAATTTGATCTAAATTATACTGGTTAAAATTAAATTTTTTAGCCCAAGCCCTAAAACTTTACTGGATTGATGAAAGTTTGTTTAGGGAACGGATCTTTCCTGGATACCATAATATCAAGTGAAAATCAGCCTTTGAACACAATCGATCCTCCGAATTTTGGCTGCTTTTTCTGTAAACAAAAATATCTTTAATTAAAATACTATATCATTTTTGATAAAAAATTTTAATTTTATAATGGATAAATCTATACAACGCACCCTGCGATATGCTAATTTATCGCAATACATATGTAAACATAATTTGTAGATCTGTGTAATCGACTAAATAATTTTACTTAAGTTAATAATATGAGGTTAATGTAGGGTTGGGTTAGGGTTAGAGGTTAGAGCAGAGTAATAGCTTATACCATGGAATTTTAGAGCTCAAAAAGTGGATATGTAGACGATATTACAGATACTGAGAAAATTTCGTTACACAAAGGAAATTTGCACGTTACACCTATCTTCAAATTAATTGGTAGATAGTTTGGGTTAGTGTTTTAAGCCAGCTAAGGCAGCCGTGGCTAAGCCGGCTTAGCTGACTAGGTTATTGTAAATGTTTATGAACTTGAATAGAATATACTAATCAAACTGCTAACTAAATTAGCAAATAAAATAAATCTAAAAAGGTATATTGCGATAGTAAGTGTTATAGAAAAAATGTGCTTGTCACCGGCGGTGACAGTAACCAGATTAGGGTTAGGGTTAGATTTAGAGTGAGAAGAAGGTTTATTATATAATAAAACACCTTAAGAAGCATTTTTAGCTAGAAAAAAATATTGGTTTCATAGGCACAATTTGAAGTTATTGCGGTTTGTAATTTTTCGAATTTTTTTGTCATACCTAATCTAGCAATTTGATTGGCTCGGAACTGTAACCACGGTTACAAATAGATTCGCCCAGTGTTATAAACTTCACTTGAAATTAAATTGAAATAATTTTAGCATAGATTAGCAGATATGGAATTGATCGGCGGATCACGAGCTGAAATTTTAAAAATTATTAAAATTATAAAACACGGTTGGCGCCTGTGGGTATAGAACTCCCGATCTTCGATCTTGAGAGTCTTCAGGTCTTACACCAGGGAATACCGCGACGGCCACTAGGCTATGTAAGCATGACCAATGTTATTGTTCCAGTACTTTATTTCTACTGTAGACATTAGAAATCTGTCACATCACGTGATGACGTCTGTCACCCGTGTAATTAGCCAATAAATGCGTCGAGTGATTAATACAACAAAAAAATAAAATTTTTAAGTTTTAATAAAACCTAATCATAGTATGCTAATAGTGGCTTTTTTTATTAAGTAAATTGACCTTCATTATTAAGACAATTTTGTTCACCATAATAACTCTACTTACCTCTAAATTTTCATAAAAATTGGATAATTTTTTATTAATGGTCATTTGTAAAAAGCTTACTGGTATCATAATAAATTCTTTTGTTACAAAACATATTTTATAAAAATTAATTAATAAAAAATCATCCGATTTTTATGAAAATTTAAAGATAAGTAGAACTTATTTTAATAGTGTTCGGTTTAGAGAGGTTCAGATTAAAGAGAAGTGACTATGTATAGGTTATTTTGGTTAAATGATAATATCTTGTGAACTATCGGTCAGGATCATATGATTTTGGTACCATTTGATTCGTCTTGATGAAACAAATCGAATAGTACCAAAATCACATAATTCTAATCAACAGTTCATAAGATATCATTAGTGTGCCAAATTAGACATATTTATCTTATGTCTTAAAATAAATTTAAGTATATTTAAAATAACACAAAACCTTAATGATCTCTTGACCCTATAATTGAATTTTGATGATTTTTTAGACTTGTTAGAATTGTCTTACTGAAACGGTCTTTTTGGTAGTAAAAACGTCCAAAACGAACTAGTGGATCAAAAGTTATCAATATTATCTATATTTGTATAATATGTTATAAAAAATTAGTTGTTATATTAACCAATCAGAATTGAAATAAAGTGATTACACTCTATATAGATAGGGGTAGCTACTAAGTAAAAAATATTAGAGGAGTGACAAAAATCAGGTGATTTTTTAGGGGTGAGGGGGTAAAAAAAGTTGAAATTATATATAAGAACCTGACTATATGTATATTAAGGAAGAGGGAGAGAGGTAGACCTTTGATGAAAAATAATCAGGTGATTAATGACATAGCCCTTACGTGATTTATAGCATGCCCCTAACTTTAACTCTATTTTTCATCTGTAAAATGTTGAACCGAGTAGAAATACTCTATAAACAAGTTTACTTAATAAAAAAAGAGATTTTATATTACAAAACCAAAATTTTTAACTTTAGTATATAGATAACACATTTTTTTACAAGATAACTTTCTTTGGTCACCTAAGTAAAGTTGTTCAAAGCATGATTTTACACATAATTGCTGATTTAAAATTAGTAAATTTTTGTTTTTGGCGAAGTTACATTTTGAAAAAGTGCAAAATTAACAAAATTTTGATGCAGGTTTTAAAAATTTTTCTTTTTTTCTTGTTCTATATATTTGTAAAATTTAATTTTAAGTTAATTAGTTAAGCTAAGAAAGATCTTTAGCTCAAAGTTTATAGTAAATTTATATGTTTTTATTATAATTTTTATTATAAACTTATTTCAAGGCTATTTTAAAGGAACATGTCCTATAACTGTTATATAGTTTTCATAATTAAATTTAATAATAAAAAAGGTACTATTAGGGTTCCGCAATTTGATTTGATCTTCAAATATTTGAATCAAATATTTGATCAAATTCAAATTCAAATTTGATTATATTTGATTTGATCAAATTCAAATATGGCCATATTTGATTTGATTTGACAAATATTTGATTAGATTTGAAAATTACTATTAAAAATTCAAATTCAAATCAAATTCAAATTCAAATATTTGAATCAAATCAAATTCAAATCAGGGTCAATTTGATTTGATCAAATTCAAATTGATCCAATATTTGATTTGATTTGAATTTGAGAAACCCTAGGTACTATTATGTAACAATTATACAATTATCACATGAAAGTATTTTTTATAATATGATATTAAAGTTGGTCAAAGATTTTTCATAACTAATATTACAGAGCTAATTTTTTAGTCAATGTGAGGAAGATAATATAACTCAAAAATTTAAATAAAATAGCACATTTTACAACTAACATGCAAACTTATACTTTTTGTTTGAATTATTTCAAGTATGCTATACTATGATAATTGAGTTGTAAATTTAGTTTGGGTCTTTGGGAGTCATTATAACTGGTTAAATAAAAATATTTATAAAAAAATTTTTTTTAATATTCTACTTTGTGCAATTATTTTAGCAAACAAATTTGTCTGCTAAAATAGATAATTTAAGGAATAGTATAGATTGAATATCTCTTGCTGTCCTACTCATGTATTATATAATTTTTACATCTTACATTAAGTTATAATAGTAACTATTAATTATATTTTCACAAAATTTTATATACTTTCATTAAATTTGTATTTTTCTTTTTTCTTTTTTTTTTTGACTTTCTTCTTTTCTCTATTTATTATCATTATTTTTTTTCTTTTTTTTTTCTTTTTTTGGCTTGTTTTTTTCTTTGAAAGTCCAATATAGCTTCTAGTAACTCAGATTACTGGTATAGCATATTGCATTTGGGCACTTATTTAGAAGAAGCCAAATAATATTGGATTTTATTTTTTAAAAAAATAAACAATTAATATACTTATTAATTCAAAATTTTAAATAAAATCACAGCATAACCTTGCCAAAGAAGAAAAAAAAATTATAATCATGAGCTATAAAATCTAATAATCATATGCCTTTCTTAAATTTTCACCAACATAGTATATATTCATATATAAATTCTAAAAAAAATTAAAATTTTCATGGCTTTTTTAATATTAATACAGTCACCTCTCTCTAATCTGACCCCTCTCTAATCCGAACCTATTAAATTCTCTCTAATCCGAACAAAATTTTCTAAAACATTTATAAATTTTATTATAAAGTTCGGATTAGCCATATATAACTTTTTAAGAACTGAATTCAAATTTTTACATAGCAAAAATCAGCAGTCCCGGCAGTTTGGACTAGATAGAGTTGACTGTGCAATAAGTTTAAAATTACGATTTGCACTATATAGTTTGTAACTTTTATTATCGGTATCGGCATGTCGATCGGTAGGTGCAAAATCACGTGAACGGTGATGTCCCGATTCCGATCTTGATCGAAAATCGATTTTCCACGTGACCCGGAAACCACCACCAATCTGGTTAGGGTGTCCAGGATCATGCGATGCGATGAGGTAAATTATGCAGGCGAACTGACGTGATTATGCGATGGCGAAATAAATTTAAAATTATGCGATTTTTATTATTGTACGCTATATGTAATTAGTTCTATATTTTTCGGAATTTTTCGGACATTTGCAGAAAATTTTACCTCGTAATTGAAGTTCATTCATTTTCTACTTCGGACCTTTTCGGCTTTCTGCCACATTACGAATCCGAGTGAAGTTAACATACTCCCAACAACCAATCATATTTTATTCACGTGATTTATGCTCTCTTTTTTTTTTTTTTTGCGATTATGCGAAACATATGCGATGCGAAAAATTGTTAAATTATGCTTTCGCATAATCCCGGACACCCTAATCCTAGTGCTGTTAACAAATCTCTGAACAATAACTTTCAACTGCTTTGCTCAAATCACTTTCTAACTTTTCTATTATTTTTTTTCGTTCGGGATCGAAAGTTTTCGCCAAGGTATCCTGAAATAATGCCATCAGACTATCTATAAGATTCCATGGAAGACAGTGAGATGCCATTTTCCCACGTTCATGATGTTGATGATTATCCGTTTCCTAAATGTCAGACAAAAAATCAGTTAAAATGTAACAAAACATTCCATCAGAATTGAATAAATACACTAACCAACTTGATTAAATCCAACGTGGCTGTTGTTGCTTCTGACAAACGTCCAAAATCCAGTAATATTCTGATATGATCTACTTGATTATTCTTCTGCATAATACAAAAGTGCTTTGGTAAATAAAGTCTAATCTAATTAAGGAAAAACCCAGATCATACCTTGTAAAAAGATGTTAACCACTCAGGAATAGAAACATATGAATCGACAGTAAGCATCGTTCTCAACACAACGGCTCTATATCGTGAAAGCGTTTCTTCCTTTTTATCATATTTGTCCAAATATTTTCTCAGTATAGCCCAGGCTTTATCTTTATCTGTTCTATGTATAAATTGCGTAGATTCGTTTCCTTTTACCCATGAAAATTTATGCATACTATTCAAGTATTAATGATGAAAGGTGAATAAGACACACTAAATATTTTGATATTTGAAAATAAGAAGCAACGTACTTCGAAACGGGCATATTAGAATTAATCAATGACAAGCACTTTCGTGTCATTCCATCAAATACATCATCTAAAGGAATTTCGAATAGCTTAGCAATCGAAATGGCTAGATCGAATTTGCCTGCAAAACTACATAATTTAACTGCTTCCTGAGATTTCATAGGCGTCACTAATGGATAATACATACAGAACATTTTTAGAAAATAAAAGAATGTTGATTCCAAAAAAAAAAAAGAAGTCTATCAAATAATTTACCTTGATCAGAAAATTCGCGTCCTAGTTCGAGTCTGGCCATTACCATCGTGTAACGTTTTGTTAGATCTGCTATTGTAATCACTTCAGTTATTGGTTCGCCATCATCTATTCAAAGAGACGGCGTCAATTTTACAATTTAAATTTTATGACATGAAACAAAAACGCCTACCATTCATAAGTTCTTGAACGGCTCTCTGCCTTTTTCGTGCCTACAAATGATTCAATTCTTATCAAAGATCAAATCAATTTAAAGTATTAATTTTTTTAATTATAAAATAAATAACATACACGGACATTATCACTTGGAGGTAATGAATTATAATGAAACCAAGCAAGTGATTTATCTAATACTTCCAACGCGTTAATAGCGGAAAGATAGCTCGAAGCCAACTCAGTCATGCCTTTTTGGAAATTGTCAAATATTGAGCCCATATTTTCGACTTTATTAGCATATTGGTACATAATTCGAGCAGCTGTTTTATTAATTTAAAAAAAAAATATAAATATGAATACGTTGGCGTGATGTCAAGTGGAAATATGAATAATTACCATCTCTATTCTGGTGCCGAGATAAATAATAAGTATAACATATTTTTGAATAATTTGGAGATTCTTTTATATCATGGGTGCGTGCATGGAATTCCAATATTGTTTCAAAATCACGTCGAAAATTTATAAATGGAAATTCTAAAAGCTTGCTAACTTGCTTTTTTTCGCACATATCACGTACAAATGGACGAAGATTTGCTTGCTGACTATAAATATTGAGAATATCAGGTATTAGATTTAGAAAATTTTAAAGAATGTAAGAAAAATAACGTTCTTACGATATTGGATTTGGATTAGATGCTATTGCATTATATGCCAGATCGAACATGTCTTTCTTAAGAGCATTTGTGAAAATTTTTGTGTAAAGCTGAGATACTAAGTTACGTCCCTCAGGGGTTTGACGCTGGACAATTAAAAAAAAAAAAGATTTGGTAAATTGACAAAATATCTAAAATCATACAGTATGAAAAATATACGTGATTTACCTGTTCGTTACTAAATGCTTCCAATGCTAACTTGCAAAAGTTGATAACATGAAGTGGCTGTTCACAATTTTCATATAAAACTGCGACATGACGATAGTATGCCGTCAGATTTCCAGGTATATAATCTTGTGACGGAATAATTGGACCCGCAGTATAAGGAGGAAGCGACATATCATGTGCTATGATGGTATTGAAAATATTGAAAGAGGTTAACAGCATTCGTTTAATGACAACGAATTGAAAGAATAACTAGATTTACCGAATCCAGATCCTGCTCTTTTAAATTTGTACTCAGCTTCATCATATTTACGCTCTTTTAAAAGTTGCTTTCCATGAAGATACAAATTTGCAGGTGTATCAAGCAATAATCGAACATATTGATGAAGATGACCTATGTAACCGGATGTTTCCAAAAGATGACCAAATTTAGCATATGTTTCAGGTGCCATGACCATGACATGTGGTGCTTCTGGTAAAAATCCAATCTTATCTAATAATTCTTGTACTCCACGCGTGATTATAATAGGCATTAATTGCGATCGGAATCTCAAGTTAAGAGGATATTGTTGGACAATAAGACTATATAGCAAGCTATATCGCAAATCTGGAGATTCCGATACGCCCCTTGTGGCACTGATCATGTTCAAATGTGAAAATCGCTTAAACATGCCATCATCAACATTTATTGATGTAGACTCTGTTGTTGCATCTGAATATGCGGATTGTTCTGATATCCATTTTAGAATCATATGTACATATAGAGTAGACATCGCCATAGAAACTCTCTGATCATGACCAGAATTTGGTTTAGTATTAAGTATTACAACCAGCAAAAGAAATATATTTCGCGCTATAATGTAATGAGACTGAATAACATCAGTTGCAGCTGATGCAATTAAAGCGTCCATGAAAATGGTGGTTTTAACTGTGTCAATCCTGTCATCTCTTTCACGAAGTATATATTTGACATCATTCAAAGCTCCAATAATGGTTTGAAGAGTTCTATCTAATTGTGAACATAAGTCCAATCTGAACCATATTTTCGCCTTTAAGTCTGGTGTCAAACGATGACGTAAATGATTATCATATAATTCTGAACCGCTTTGCGCCACTGAGACCATCATCGGTTTAGACAATGTTCGAATGATTTTACGGTCAAAGTTTAATAAATCAATTTCTGTCATAGAAGATATAACCAGGTTCGATGCGGCAAACACATTTATCATATCAATTTCTTCGTATTCATTTATCATAGGATATGAGGGAAATAATTGATTGTATGACATACTTAAATTTAATTCGTGTGCTTCTTCCCCAGTATAATATTGTATGAATTCTAATATATCGCAAACACGAAGCACAGATATACTGTCTTGATGAGTAATACCTACGAAGGAGCCACTTTGAACAAGTGAAAGACTCATCGGAAAACTAGCACGTTCTTGTATTTCGATACATAACAATACAAAACGTAACCATTCATTGATAACACTTGTCTTGTGTTCGTTTTCGAGTGGAATATCGTTCTCACGATCATTATGTAAACGAATATGTTTTGCTACCACTTGTTTGACTTTTTGTTTAAGATCACCATCAATATTTAAAATATTGAAATCTTCAGATTCATCTTTTACAATGTTTTTAACATATTTTTCAAGTGCATATTTGATAATAGACGTTGAGAATCGTCCAGGGCTAAATAAGTAGTCGGTATAAACTTGAACATGATCTAATAGTTCATCACCATCTTTAAGCATATTAGCTAAATATCCGTGATCATGTGTTTTGATTGGAGATTTTGTGACAAATTCCCATCGTTTTCCAAAATTAAACATTTCTATGGCAGTGATAGCATCCTCAATGTTACTATCTATAGAGCCATAATAAGTTATATTAAAATTCGTATAAGTTAATGCTGCTTGACGATTTCGTTTCCATAATGCCCACAACCTCCATTCTTGCCTCCAAATTGGCCCATCTTCATTATCGGGTTCGCTTTCTTCTACTAAATGCGTATGTGTTAACCCCATGTCTACCAAATTTCGAAAAGGGAAATCACGACTTTGGAGTTGCTCGCTTGGATTGTTAAACGTTTGACCAATCATATACATTTCTCTTAAACCACCTGATGCATCAACTCGAGCTCGATAAAGCCTGAAGTAACCATCACTAGAAGTAGGAATGAAAACGACAAAATGGAAGGTCATTGGACTATGTATATTACTTGATACTAATGCTTGAATATATTTTTTTGGATTTGGGGGTAATGGATTTAATGGTTCATTATAATCTAATGGCCAATCTTCAGAATCATTCAAATCTGTATCTGTATCATCATCTTGAATAAAAGAAAGTGGATTAGACTCCAAATATCTGCGTGTCTTCAGTGACCATACGACAACTCGTCGATTTCGGCACAAACAAATAAGGTATCTATGAGAATATCCGTGTACGTATGAAGCAAATGCAATCGGTTGTTCTTGAGAACCATCTTCTTCGGTGTCAATTGTTGGGATGTCTTGCCGAGGAAATACTAATTTCATCATTTTTCCAAATAGATTTTTCCCAAGAACAGTTTGCGTAAAATTATCTTGAAATACATGTAAATATTATTAGTAAGAATATATAATTGACTATTAAACATTTCGTGTAAAAATAGTGGATAAATATACATGAGCACAAATAATTGGTCCGGTTAATGACACTGTCCGATATTTAAGGCAGAGAACCAATCAAGGTTAGGAATGGAAAGAATCATGTTTTAAACCTGCTGATCCACAATTTTCCAATTAAGGTTTTGTTAAAAACAAAGACCTACCATCGTTAATCTTTTCTGGAATTCCAAAAGAATGAGGTATCGGTTGTTGTTGTAGGTACAGAATAGTTCCATCGGTGCAACCGATTACAATATTTTCGTAGTCGACGGCATGTACCAAAGAAGGTGTCAATTCTTGTAAAAATGTTACTTCAAAACGACTATAATAAGTTTTTGGTAGTTCTCTAGTGGAAAAAAGTGATCTTTGCGGTAAATCAAAGCGATACAAGACCCTGCATGCCAATAAGACTACACAGCGTAAATTACGCGTTATAGGATCGGTGAAAAATGTAACGTATGGTAAGATGCTGGATGAAAACTTAAAACGAACAGCTCGAGTTGTTTCACCGGGCTGATCAACGGCTTCTCCATTGATATCCTGAGAATGTATTAGAAATCGCCTTAACTCCAACACGTGACCAGATTCTGTAACCCTCCACGCTATATAGACTGTTGGATCAGCTTCTGAATGATAAATAGATCCTTGTGTCGCAATTTCTTCGTCATCTAATTCTTGATCAATGCAAGGTGGATCCTCAGTTTGTAATTCGTGAGTAATAGCCTCTCCTTGTAAGGTGAAGCATTCAAACGAAACGTTGGTATTCTTGTATAAGTGTTGAGTACCCATTATGAATTAAAAAAATTTGACAAAATTACGCGTTTAGACTAAAATTATCTGAAAGTGTGTATGAATGAAATATGATGAATTTAACAATAAGATCTGTTTTTCATCATATGTACATTATGCAAAGGGTCTTATGTGTAACGTATCACTGCTAGTAATCCGAATATAGTAATCTGCCATTTAATGTAATGTATTTGTCGGTTGCGCGTGGCATTTACTTAAAATGTGATATGTAAGAGGAAATTATACAATTTTGCGAGGAATTTTTTTTTGTTAGTACGCGAAAGGGGACTTCTTAGGAGATTAATTCGATTTTTTTAAAAAAGTGATAATTTTGATACTGAGTGGCCAGAATCAAGTGACGTCGACGATTTTGTCCAATCAGGGGTGAGATTTACTTGCGACCAATAGAAAAGGTGGTGGAAATTAGGAATGGTAAAAAAAAGTTTAATTTCTTTCCCGACCAAGTTCCACGGTACAATATTCACTTCGAGAAAATTTTCATACAAAAAAAATATTCGATTTGATATTCAAAATCAAGCAAATTGTTAGAATACCGGCTGAATAAAAGAATTTGGTTAATAACTATCCACGTCTGATTTACTACTGATTTACTTAACTGTTAATTTCATTTTATCAGTCTTGAACTAATGAAACTTTAATATCTTTTGGAAGCTTATTATATTTTAATAAGTCCTCTTTTAATTGTGCAATTAAATCGACACAATCCTCCTCGTAGTGATTACACTTTTGACGAGGTGTTTTTCGGCCTTGTATGTCAGTTTCAGTAACTTTTGTGTAGTTTAACCGGATTTCTTTAAAAGGGAGCCTCCCACGAGACATTAATTTTTTAATACTTGTCCAGTAATCGTAACGGTAATGATAATAACAATAACAATAATTACGTCATGCTATTTTTAAATATATTAAAACTGTTTTTTTTTTAAGATCACGCTTTCCATCCCTAGTGGAAATTAGTAAATAACAAGTCACTCACGATGGAGACGGAACGTCAAGCGAGAAAACCTAAACTGTCTGAACACTTATTGGAATTAAAGGCTAGCATTTATACTTTGTTTCTTTGGCCTTTGTTGGCACAAGTATACTAAAGATGAATACTGCTTAATATGTAGTTTATGCAACGTACGCAACAAAAACTTCGCATAAACGATGAAAACGCTAGACATGCAATTAATGGTGAATCTCAATGGTGGTTAAACTACGAAGATGTAGAACTTGGAAAACCGTATGTTTTAAAATTCTACTTATAAATCATTGTTTAATTATTTTTAAAACCAAATTTTAATTTTTTGGATTATCAAATTTGCATTAAAGTAAACTCCATGTCAAATATTGCCCAAGCTATTTTTCTTGTATAAATTCAACAGTTTCAGGAAGAATGTCTTTTGGAAAACCCGCCAAAAAAGATGTGAGTCGAAATTATTGGATGCCTAATTTTATTCGAGATTAAAAATGAATTTTTTCCGCGTAATAGGAACCTGAAATTATTACATTAGATGATGGCGATGGCGATGATGACGTCATATTAGTTTGTCAAAAACCCGCTCTTCCTTCGAAGAGTAAGCGCAAACGTGATTCTATTCTACACAACCGAAAGAAAAGATTGGTTGAAGTTCAAAGCAATGAACATATAGATGAGTGCGACGATGATGAAATCCCTCACACAAGGTATAATTTAAGGTCTAGAAAACGACCACCTACATCTGCTCAAGAGATAGTTGCACTCGACATTGAGGTCAATCAGACTATCGAATTTATGAAACCACCAGAGTGATTAAGATCATTCAATTCAAAGTCTTAACAATTTACCAAATACAGGGGTCTTTTAAAGCGGGGCATATATTGATCTACATACTGCATAAATTGTATTCTTGATATCTAAATAACCTACTAATCCTAGCTGTATCAAAAAGGTAACTCTAAAAACATCAAAAACGCAATTGTTTAACCCGGCTTTAGAGACCCCCAAAAATTGGTAGTCGATCAGATGTTTCTATCATGTTAATTAGCCAATCAGATTACGGCCTTGACAAATAAAAAATTTGTAACAACTATGACAGTAATAAAAAATTCAAAATTTCCCAAATTTTAAAATTATATAGAATCAGATAACTTTATTTAATGTATTAAAATCAATTACTTTGTACAAAATTTCATTATAGTCGTTTTTTTTAAAAAAAAACAAAAACTCGCCAATGACTAATCCGAATCAAGTGATTTTTATATCATTTGATTCGTCTCAATGAGATAATCGAATGGTATAACATCACCAAACTATAATTGATAAATCCGAGATATCTGATATCACTAATAATCCTTTTTTTTTGATTTTATTAATAAATTTATTAAATAATCCTTATTAGTATCGAAGGGACGTTGATTTTCCTGATCGGAACCTACAAGATGCTCATATTTTATAAAATTTGATTGTAATGTATTGAACAAATTGAATAAAAGTCAAGCTCAGGAAGATAATTATGACAAAGTTTAATTTTCTTAGCTGCTAATAAACCATTCGCATTTCGCCATTTTTCTTTTCCATAAAAACTTTATCCGACTTCCTTATATGTGTCAATCAAACTTGCGAATATACATTTATGTTTCGCTACTTTTTCTTTCTGGTAGCTAGACATTAAAAAATATTATTTAGAAATAGTTTTAGTTAGTAACTTATCCCTTTTTGTTTAAAAAATGTGTAATTTTAAGCTCTCATTTACCTTTTAAGAACTTGCAGGAAGGGATTAAATGGGATTAAATAATATAGATGTTTAATACTATCCATTCGTATATCGTTCAGTATTGAATAATATAAAAAATATTTAAAACCTCTAAGGCGAATAAGACGTACAAAGAATGTCTGAGAGCCAATCAAATTCACGAAAAACATTTTTTCATTTTTTTAAAAAAAGAAAGGAAGTTAAGCGATGTTATAATAGTGCTGCAAGGCTTTGTACTTTATTAATGTGAATATTGCACAGGAGAAGATGGTTCGATTAAAATGATTGAAAGTAATGTAAATATCTGTTCACCAAAAGCGTTAATAGTCTAAGCTACATTAACATTTTTGATCGATATACATGTCGAGAGTTCCTTTCTGTATTTTTTTGGACGAATATTCAAGTATACTTGCTTGCGTCTTACCACGACGATTACTAGTCACATAGTAAAGACGCATGTAAAGTCTATGTATAAGATCTTTCGCCTAGAATAAACAATTAGACAACGAGTTTAATGTAGGTGAAAAATAAAATAAAAACAGATGATGTTTTCTTACCTTTGTTCGATCCATGAATGCGGCCCTCATATCAACTAAAAAATAAATGGAAAACAATCAAAATTAACGCAAAAAATTTTTAACATATAAAAATTTGACGTTCATATTATCACAGGTTTTTTTCTGAATCCATTTTTCTGAACCTCTTACCTATTTTTCCATGTAAGTACTTTAATCTTTGTATGATCTCTTCAACGATATTCTTCAATAACAATAAAACAATAAACATAAAATAAAATTTTTTAATATTGTTAATAAATATAACAAATTCTTACCTTTTCAGATGTCATCTGTTCTTCGTCATCAATAGCAAAATTAAGTAATAATACTTTATAATACAACTCATTATAGTTTGTATTAATATTAATTTTAAACATAAATTCATTATCGTCAAAGGAAGATAGAAGCGGTTCTAATGACAAGGGTTTTGTGATATCAACCTAGATTAAATAAAATCAATTTAGTTACAAATTTAAAAAGAATGTAATAATGTATGTACATAATAAAAGTCTAACCGTAGCTAAATCCCAAGTCTTTAAACTTAGAGTGAAGAGAGATTTAAATGCCAAAAGTCTTCGTAATAAACGACCACGAATTGAAATAGGTAAATTTTCTATCGTAACAGCATTAAATTTTGTTGTTCCGCCACATGTTGAAACAATGTCTTCACAAATGAGTTTGGCCTAATTAAACAATTCATATGTTATTTATTGAATAGATCATTAACTAAATAAATTTATGGTTCATACTTGAGAACCCCAATCGTCTTCCTTGAAAAGATTTAAAAATGAATCGACTATTCTTTCAATGTAGCTAGATATCAAAGACATTCGTCTATCTAAAGACATGCGAAGGACAACATATATCGCTTGTCTTATTTCTTCGTAATCAGAGAATTTTAAAAATCTATGAAATATAATGAAATATGTACAGTTTATTATCTGCAAAATTAACTTAATTTTTTCCAAAGCACGCCTCTAACCAACCTGTTTTCAACCAATGGCACAATTGTTTTCAAAAGAACTTGTAAATTGTAAATATGAGGGAATTCAGATGAAGATTCTATAAATATACAATACAATATTTAAAAAGTATCAGAAATATAAAGCACTTAAAGCTGCAACTACATTGGCAAAAATAACTTTAAATAAAATGTTATACATTACCAAATGGCATAGATGATTTTGCTTGTTCCTCCAATGTACATTGATAACCTAACATTCGTGATGAAGCACCAAACTTGCATAATATTTCATATATTAATGAAAACGACACACTAGTAGGTTCAACAGCCGTATTAATGCTGTATCGGCCCTTGAAAGATTAAATTATATTTCTGATGTAAGTTATAGACTTATAATCAAATTTATTAGAATACTAAAAAAGAAAATTTTGATAAATACACTAATTTCAGCGAGACGTTTCAAAGTATGAGAAGCTGCTTCTATTATAATTGTATCCTTTTCATAGCTTACTAAATTAAAAATCGCAACCTTTTTTTAATCGAGGTATTAACACTAATTTTAAAAAAGTTTGAATGTGATATTTACTTAATTCTAATAGCCATGTAATAGTTTCAGATGGTAATTCCATTCCAAGCTCATACTGCTGTGGAATCCAATCTTGACATAGGATATGTTTTAGCTTTTCATCGTCTAAACAATAAGTTGAACTACGGATGTCATAATTATGCTATTTATAATGGCAAGACTGCTATTTTTATCTAAATACCAGAAGATGATTCGGCTATTAGTGCAGCTGCTGGATCTTCCGATACTTGTATGGTAGGTCGTTCCAGTAAATCCTGTTAGTCACGTGACATTGTATGAATAATGTTCAAAATATTGGATTATTAAAGCAGAATTATAATTAACTTTACTGTATTATTATCGGTAAAGAATTCAAGTTGTTGGTCTAAATCATCATTTTCATCTTCTTTAAAAATCTAGATTAAGAGAATCGATTAAGTCTTTATTACGAAAGCTCTAAATCATCAATAAACTAAATAATCAAACCTGTTGCAGATGTTCCCGTTTTATATCTTCATTCAATATTGCAGCAGAAACTTCTGTACGATCATAGACATCAAATGGATCATCTAATTCACATAGAGACTAAAATAATAATAAATGATTCAATATTGGGGATTAATATAAAAAAACATAATCAATAATTAACATTAAATAAATTCATTAAAAAAAATATGAACATCTCCATTAAGTGCCGATTCCATGGCACGAATATCATAGCCAGCTTTATCTCGATGTTTCTTTTCTCGAAGAAGAGAAGATAACGAATATTGATATTTCTTTCCGGAAATATTTGAGTTTGTCCCAGTGGAAGTAGAGCTGCTCGCAAAAGGAATTTCACCGCGAAGCGGAACAGCTTCGGCGGTTGGTACCATCTGCTGAAAAGAAACTTGTTTTCTAGGACGCGTACTTCGACGTAAAGTAGGTTCGTCACTTTGAGAACTAAAAAGAAAATTTTAGTAATATTGCTCTATCATTCGCATATACGTTATATAAAAAAAAAATGATGAACCTTTCACTTCTCTCAAATAGCCTGCTTGATAATTTCTCTGTAAAAGCCATTTCAAGATCGGCTGACGATAAAAGATCATCATCCTCGTCGTCTCCAATAACCTTTTCGATGAACAAAGAGTTTATTATAGATTGTAATTAAAAAATACAAGAGTTTACGTTACACACATACATCTGGAATATTTTGTAATTTATCGTCATCTGAATCGTTTAAGCTTGTAGTAATAGAATGATATTGAACTTCTTTAGCTTTATCACTCGAAGGTTTTGATTGTATACAACTGGGAGGTGGAGTAAGACATAAATCATCTTGAGAAGAATCAGGTGTTGTACACGACGTATCAAAACTTTCAGCTTTTCTCGGTAAGCTTTTTGAATCTTCAGTCGCGTTACTAAACAATAAGAAAAAAAAAAAAAAAGGGAAAGAAATTCATAAGTAATACAGTATTTTAGCTCTTTGACTAATGTACGTCGAATGCTACCTTTTGTTTAAGTTGGAAACTCGAGGAAAAAACTTTGTTATAGGTGTATGTCTGAGTAAAGAAATAATGTATTCAAGATCATTTTACAGCCATAATTACTGTACGGGGAACTTATGTGTAATGAACGAGTCAAAAAGTTTATTAATATAAATTCGATTATAAATTGATAATCATAAAAATGTTAATCAATATTTGGACCCCAAAATTTTGGGGTTACTCAAAAGTGATGAACCAAACACGCCCATATGATTCACTTTAAATTCCCGGTCATAGAATATAAATGTATACTTTTTATTAAATTACCGAAACCTATATAAAAATTTCTTTATAAAATTGACATCCTAATAATGATTAACTTTGAGGTCATGGGAATGACAAATTTTTAATGGTAAGAAGTTTCTATTAAATTTAATAAAGATAAAAGCAAGGTCTCACCTTTAACATTTAAAAAAAAATTTTTTAATGGACGCCATTTGACAGACTATTAAAAAAGGTAATAAGGATTGGCCCAAGAGTATAGAAGGAGCGTCGTGTATACATGCCGTAGAAATAGAGTTGTATAACTTAAAGTAAGTTATCCTAACTTTCATAAGTTAAATTTTAACTGACGTAACTTACGATGTAACTTACAATGTAAGTTACATTGTCAAGTAATAATTTCTACCAGAATTTTGACATGCGGCATTGCCTAAAACTAAAATTTATGCCGCAGCTAATGGTTAATACCTAAAGTCAAAATTAATGCCTAATATCAAAATTAATATTATAAGTGTCGAAAGTAATAAAGTATAATTGGCATATCAAATAAAGTATATTTTATTTATACATCACACCGGAAATCAGAAATCTAGAAAAAATGTCAATCTGTGATTGGTTAGAAATAATGTTAGCCAATCATGTATTGGCGTTTTTTTATAGATTTTTGTTTTATCATCTTTATTTTAATAAACAAATTTACAAGTTATGTCATCTAAATATTCAGCTGGACGACCACCGAAATAAGTATGGAATTATATCAAGAAAAGAAAAGCGCAAGATCATTATAAAAAATTCACGTTTACTTTTTGATTTTTTTGCTCATTTTATTTATCAATAAATAATTACAAAAGATTTGTCTATAGACATATTGTGTAAAATGCGAATGTGTTAAATCTTGGGCACGTGAGAATCCGAAAATTTGAGCATTATTAAATAAGTAAATGTATTTTAATATACGTATTATAGCGATAGTATAACTGATAATTAATAATTGTCACATATAAATTACATAATTATATACAACTGTAACTATCAGTATTAAAATTTATAAAACAAAAATCGCAGCAATTAATGACACATATTTTAGATTTCGGCTTTTGTTGTTACCTAGTAACCAAATCTTTCTTTTGATATCATTTTTACAAGATAATTCTAAAATCATCAAGATTTGGTCACTAGATAACAAGATGGATCAAAATATATAAATTTGGTTTTCGGCACAGCCGCAACTAATTTCTACGGAATGTATACATCGGTGGTGCTTGTCCATCAACAAGTTTAAACATTGCCATTTTACTTATATCAAGTATAAGTGCACATGGCGAACTGCAAAAAAAAAAAGATCTGATTGGGTGTCGATCATTGTCGATCATTCAAATAATATACAAACAGCATATAATACACGTAATCAAAACAAGATACTGTAAAAATTTTTTTTTTTATATTTTTCTTTTCTTACGCTTTTCCACTTTCCCACTTTCTCTCTAATAAACTTTATTATTTTTATATTTCGACAACACTTTTGACAAATTAAAAGTTTTGCTCAACCTTGGTTAAGAAGCGTGGAATTCTTTAATAGATCTAGTTCAAAGATGAGGGAGTTCATAAAAGAAAAACTTATCGTAAAAAAGGTAGAGACTATAGAAGAACGCCTAAGCGAGCTCTAATCAGATCTGAATATAGAAAATGGTGAACGATTAGAAGTGCTTAATGGTTTTGGAAGTGGTGGGACACTGAAGAAACGTGTAAGTAACCGTATTCTTTTTCAGCGAACTGTTTTAGAAGTCAAAGAAAAAAAAAAGCGTCATTGGTGTCGTCGTTCGCTTTTCGATGTTTTTTTTTTTTTATCTTTTCTTTTCGTAGTCAACGTATATGCATTCGTGGAATCACGCCAAGGTGGAACAATAAACATTAATATTTGACAAATTACTACCTCGGTGCATGACTATTTTAAGGTTTTTTTTGGGTGTCGAGTGGATTGTAGGTAAGGAATGTGGATGCATAGAATCAGATAACTGAAAGCTCTTCGTGGTCATAGTTATTGTGAACATTTTTGTTTGATTTCAATTATGTTACAATTATTTATTTTTATTTTATTTTTTATTTTTTAATTATAGATATATAATTATATATGAAATCGATAAACCAATTGAAGATACATAAAACTGATTGAAGATTATGAGGTGAAGTATCATTTACTAGTTTATGATACAATAACTGAATAGTTGCCGATTAATTGTATGCACGAATGGGTTCACGACTCTTTAATCGGAGAATTTAGAAGCGCATCGGGCCACAACATACTGTCCACTGTATGTTCATATGTTAAGTTTGGTTGAGTCGTATGTTGTGAACGTCTATTTCTCCTTCCAGAGGTTACTACCTCAGTTATTATTTTAACTGAATGTAGGTGATGGACATAGATGCATATAATTAGGCAACTGGAAGCTCTTCGTGGCCACAGTTATTGTGAACGTCCTTGTTTGATTTTTCAATTATATCGCGCAATTATTTATTTTTTTGTTCAATTACAGAAGTATCTTTTATACAAATCAATAAAGTATTACCTACGATCAACGAAGAAACTTAAAAAAAATATAAAAGGAAGATTTTATTATTATATTGATCTTCCAGATCCGTATGTAATTTTTTTATTTTTGTTTAACAATTATAAAATTCATTGGGTCGGTTGGTCGAATTTTTTTTTTAATTTGCTGTAAATTAATAGAATAATGTTCATAACTAAGGTTATACAAGGTTAATTTTTCAAGTCTTTTATTGTTACCATGCTAGCTGAAACTATGAACCGACCTGATGAAGTCATTTTACACAACAAGAAAAATAGTTTAGTTTTACAATATAAGCGATTTTAAATGTACTAAGAAAATTTTTTATATATATCGAGTGAATTTGTTTATATTAATAAACTTTATTTTTTTATTTTATTTATTTATCTTATTATTATTATTATTATTATTATTATTATTTTGCTTAATAACTTTAAAATATTGTTTTTTTTTAACTATTATTTAATAAAATATATCGGAAAGCAAAAAGAATATTTTATAATCATTAATGTTATAATAAAGAACTGTAATAACTAGTTTACAAATAATATAAAGTTTACAGAATTTGAATGTCCAAGAATTTTTATATACACATAATCAAAATTATTTTAAAAAAATTTATAAAAATATTATCCAAAAATAGGCAACCTTAAGTTCTTTCAAAACTAGAAAAAAACATATCGAGTTCTCATTTCTGTATTTATTATCCATAAATTAAAAGATGTTTTAAAAAAAAAAGTTTTCAAAGCATTGTTTTAAACTGATGTTTAAATTCGAATTATACCTAAAAAAAATAAAAACTGTATTTAAAAAAAAAAAAGGTTTATCTTGATCTAAAATTCCTTAAAGACTATAATACAAACATTATAACATATAAAATTTCTTAAAAAGGTGATAAGAATAAATAATACAGAACTTAATAGAATTTTAAATGAGTTATATACAGAATATTTATGAATATTCAATATAATTCCATATTACATACTCACATACGGAATTCGCTACAAATTCTATAGACAGCCAACTCTCTATAAACATGGATTCATATTTAATTACACTAGTTTAAACTTGCGAACGTTTACCGTTACATTTTCATTCTCACTAATTGATGGGTATAAAGATTGTTGATTAATTTGTATTTTACAATAAGCTAATGCTTATCAGATTAGAGAGTATATTAGTTAATGTATTCAATCTCTCACAATTATGCTGTATCTTATTCTTGTATTAAGTTGGTGAGTAAAAATATTAGTAATTTGAATACTTAATTTCGCATTACGAAATTTATTTATTTATAATATCATGCTCTAATTTAGTATTACTTGAATTATAATACTTGAATTCAGAAAATCAATTACATTTATTCAATATTTGACCAATATCTAAAAGTTAAAAAAAAAATTGAACAAATAAATATATAATACGAATATTTATTTTTTGTCAAGACCAGACCTCTATCACGCCAATTCTACAGACGGTGCTTAAAAATTAAGCAATATCATAAAATTTTAATCTTTTAAATATTCATAAAAAAAAAACCTCCCAAATATTATACATAATTTATTTCAAAGTATATATTGTTTTTATTATTTAACTAACCTGTATTTTATTTGAAGATGAAAAACAAAAATCTGTGCATCATGATTAATATCACAATTAAGTCATTTTTAAATGAAAAAAAAAAAACATGCAAAGAAAAGAATATGGATAATTTTTATAAAAGCAATTAATGTTAAAAGTATAATTTACTAAATCAAAGATAACATAGGTAAATGAAAGTGATTGTAAATACTTCTATTATAGTTGATGAAGTATTAAAAAAACTGCTTAGTCAGTTAATTTTGTTCTAATAATAGTCATTATTAGCATTAACATCTAGTTTTTACTAACAATTAAAACTTTGTGTACAAGTATGTATATATTATCATATACCTTTTTGTATTCTTATTCTTTCAAATCGATAAATTAAAAAAATAAATACTTCTTATCTGTTATAGCGAAAATTATTCCAAAAAATGTCGTTTTTGAAAGAATTCAACGAAGAAACTAATATTATTAGCGAACGACATAAAGGTGATGATTATCATTTTATTTATATATATATTTATTTTTTTTTATTCTTTTGATTTTGTTTTCGAATTAGTAATCCTGAAGTCAGCAATCCATTGTATTTAATAAGTTGCAAATATTAGAAAACGCTACCGCAGATTATATGATAATTTTCACAATATAGTATATGGTCGACAACTTCCTATTGTTGTAAGGGTCTAATCTTGTGAAATGCCGTGGAGGTAATATATTTGAAGTTTCTGAACAGCTACATGTCTTTGATTGGTAACAATTACGTTCTTAGCTTCTCTATTTTAATGAATTGGTTACCAACATAATTAAGCAACTAACAATTTTTTTTTACTTGTAATAGATTTATAATGAACAATGTCCAGAACATTGTCCAAAAAAGCGAAGAAAAACTTAGTTCCAGTTGAAGGCGGCATTTTCTTTACTTGGATATTATGGATGTAATATATTATATGATGCTTTAAGAAACTTATACATTTCATTTCTGTGTCAGATTATCTTGATCACGAATATTCAGTCTAGCGATCTTAAACATAATATTATATCTATAATGTGAAGCAGATTTTTATTATTACTGTAATTGCAATGATAAGGTGCAAAATAAAGATATGAAGCTTTTTTAAGTAATTTACTATTGCGGGATTTAATGATATTGTGAGCGAAAATTTATATCAATTATGCATAATCATTCATTTTTAGATGTGTGATTTAGAAAGCTAATTTCGGGTTAGCCTTTAATAATCTAAATATAAAATTTCATATCTGACACTAAAATTTGGGATCTTATAAATCCACTTATATTCATTAATAAAAAATTGAAATCTTAAAATACAATCAGTTATGATATAAAATATAAACCACATCAGAAACTACCTCGCATCTTACAAAATAACAGCTTTCATTTCAATTATTACTCATAATTCCAAAAGAAAATATCGTCTCAAAAAATGTAGTTTACCTATCAACAAGAAGAATCTCCTCTTTGTAAAAGGCGGTGTACACGATTGCGGATCTTCTCATTCCAACGAACCATCATTGTAGATAATGCATATATACAATTGTGGATTAACAATTTTATCATTATTAGACGAAATGGATTTAGAATTCACGGAGCATATATTTCAATATTATTACGAATTTCCGGAATTCTCACGACGCGTTCTGGTCAAATATTCAAGGTAATACTTAAATATTCAAAGGCAAAATTTGTCTGATTGGTTAATTTTATTAAAAAATTCATCTTTTAATATTATTAGAAAACGAAAAAAAAACTCATACAAAGAAGCTTACAAACTAAAAATAGCATAAAAGAATTTATCACATATTTAGAGAAAGATACGTGTATAATTGGATATTAAAGATCTATTATAAACAAACATTCTAATTTACGGTTAACGACCAAAACGCACCGTAAGAAATGACCAAATTTAAATATTACACCCAAATTTTTTTTTTTACCATTAAAGAGCTTGTACATATTCAAATTATGAAGTTATAAATAAAATTTTATTTAAACCTAATATAATAAAGAATTTTAGGCACAGCACCTTCATAATTTCGTGTGGTCCAATAGACAGTAATATATATTTTATCTTATAAGAAAGTCAATGAGGAGTGACTAAATTTTTATCAGTTGTTCCTGAATCTATGAGAAACAACTATAATACATCATGTTATAGTAGTTATTGAAATGACTAGAACGATCAGCTATACGTATTTCTGTATTTGATCATTACGAACGTTGGTTAATCAATTTACAGATTTTCCTTTGTCATTCATATTCATTCGCTCAAAAGCATACACATGACTCTGTTTATGCATGAGTGGCTTTGCTTTCAATATTGTATAAAATTGGTAAATATTAAAATTTTACGTAACAATAATTTACTAATCGATAATTTTTGTTCGTTTTTTTAAGCCTTTTTTTTTTTTTTTAGTAGTATGAATTAGTAATTATTCAAATTAAAAAGTGAATAATGAAAGTAGAGACAATTTCTATGAGTCTCTAGAAAAATCTTATCATATACTATATTAGAAGTGTAATAATCGGATTGTTTTTTTTTTTTAAACATATATAATTACACCAACGTAACTTTTCTATAACGATAAATAGTCAACCCAAAAGGTAGTAACAAAATGACAACGATCACTTCTACATTCACTGAAGATGAAAAAAAATCAATTAACCAACTTAAAGAGTGTCTTCCCGATATTTTAAAAGACTCTGGTGTTCCTGAGAACTACACTCTTTGGGGTGTTCCATTGGATAAAGATTCAAAAGATGAACGACTTGATGTTATACTTGTGAAATTTTTACAGGCCAGGTATATAATAATATATCAATATTACATATTAATATAATACAGTCTATAAAAATAATCAGAATTTTATGCAATATATTAAGTAAAATGCATGAAATTCAAATTATTTTTTGTCGACAACTATGGTATATTATTTTTGATATGCATATACACATAATCGAACTTCAAAAATATATATATAGATATTTTTGTTATTCCTTATATATAATCCATCAAATCTCACTAAATCTCACTAAATTTATTCTATTATCTTTTTAAAAAAAAGAAACAATGACGTTTCACTTGCCAAAGAAATGTTAACAAAATCCTTGAAATGGCGTCTTGAATTTCGAACAGATACCATACTTACTGAATCTTTCCCTCATGACCTATTTTGTAAAGTTGGTTTCATTCATAAACATGATAAAAAAAATAGGCCCGTCACTTACAATTTGTATGGAGGTCTTAATAATGAAGAAGTATTCGGAAATTTGGATAGATTTCTGAGATGGCGAGTTCAATTAATGGAAAAAGGAATTCAATTATTGGATTTTAAAAATGTTTATCAAATGATTCAAGTTCATGATTATAATTTGGTCACTTTTGCTTCTTATGATAACACTGCTAAGACTGCTAGTAAATCTGTTACTCAAATTATGCAAGATAATTATCCGGAATTTTTGGTTCGTATTTCTGTACTGTAATTCATTATATATAATTTCTTTTAATATTCTTTAAAACTAACTTTTATAATTGATAACTTTTATAATTGATTTATATTTTCAAAATAAGGCGGTGAAATTTTTTGTTAACATTCCTTGGTGGGGTGATTGGGTATTTAAATTTATTTCTATTTTTTTATCTGAACAAACAAAAGCAAAATTTGTGGTCGTATCTGCTAATGGTGTTAAAGATAGTATGTTGGAGTTTATTGATGAAGATAATTTACCGGTTGCTTATGGTGGTAAAAGTATTGTACCCGAGCTTGAAAATAAGGGGAGCGCTGACCAGCCACCTACTGAATAATTTTTGTATTATATCAATTTTGACTTGATTTTATTCATGCATTTCAATTATATTAAAAATTTTGAAGATACGACTCAAAATTTTTTGTTTAGTTTTTATTAAAGTTTTTGTACAAGTTTTATAAGATTAGTAGATTTAAATTAATGTGAATCGTTTATGCATATTGATAAAGTTTTACTTATCTGTATTTAAAACATAATGTATATTTTGTTATTATTCGTATAAATAAATTTTTGTTACATTAATAGTTAAACGTATATAGTACTGTAGTATAGTAATATATGTAAAGAAAAGCTCCAATTTTGTTATTAATACAGTGGCGGCCACATGTTTTGCATCACCTGAAAAATATTTTTTAAATTCATATATCAACCCAAAGTTGAGTTATTTCGGGATGAATTTTTTTTATTTGAATTATCAATACCAAGAGTGATCATCGCTAAAATTATATCGCAATTGAATCACATGATCCTGCACTACCCCGTGATTTGCCTGAAAATCCCGATGCAAAACATGTGATCGTCCTAATTAAAAATTAAATAGTAATTTTAACTTTGAGCGAAGATATAATTAATGAAACCAAAAAAATAAATTATTTTAAGGACTTAGGATTATTCTCTAGGATTTTGGGATTCTAAAATGT
>QKWP01000600.1:75940-94422 GCA_003550325.1 Gigaspora rosea
TACTTTTTTTTGAAATTTTACTTTTTTTTTTTTTTTTTTTACCCGGTAATCTGGAATGAAATTTTTGTAAGGTGGTCAACACACTATGTAATCGTTAAAGATCTGTTAATCGTTATATATCGTTTTGGTCAAAACACTGTGTAATCGTTAAAGATCTGTTAATCGTTATATATTGTTTTAAATAATTCTGATTATAATCGATTTATAGATATATAATAATTTAATATAAAAAATGATATATATCGATTTAGATATATATCGATTTTTATCCAGTTAATCGATATATAGCGATATTTTATATTCGATATAAAACGATTAAGTGCTATATATCGATTAATATCTATATATAAAATTTCCTGATGTAGATGCTCGTAAAATATATAATGCCATGGAAGCAAGTATTGACGAAAAAAAAGACAATGGCAGTTGGGAGACATAAGGTTTGGAATATTTTTACCCTTTTCTATTCTTTTTTCTATAGCGAGAACTTCACTAACGATTAATTGTTGTACAGAAAACGGAAACTTATGAATTTGATTAAGGATTTCATGATTTACACTAAATGCTGAGATTTGCTTTGTACGAAACTCAAAAGCCGTATTTTCTGTGTCCAATTGTTTTTTTTTATCAATTGTAACTATTTTATTACATGTATCTTAATAAATAAGATTTATATATTATTAAAATTATACTGCAAATAAGCAGAGGTCTTTTTCGATTTTTAACTGCGTCGGGCGTAACCCAGATTTGCATGAGGAGAGCATCTTCCTGCAACGCAGGAAGATGCTCTCCTCATGCAAACCTGGGTTAAACTTGACGCACCTGTTAATAATCGAAAAAGACTGCTACAAATACACAAAAAACTACCTATTAAGCCATAGTGAGAAATAGTCATTCTTTTTAGTTCGCTATAGTACAATTCTATCGTGTTTGTTGATGTTATTTGTAAGAGAAAGAGGGAATGTTGTCAGGCCCAAAAAGCCCATTTATGTGTATTTCCTGCGTAATTTCGCGATATATATCGTTTATGTCAGGGACTTGGCATTTATTAATTGCCTCCTTAATAAGTTCTTCGCATCCAGTTTTTGTTACTTTGTGCATCGCGTGTATCATTTTACTTCAAACCTTCGGTTCATAAATTTTACCTATCCAAGTATGAACCATATGGACACTACAAAAGAGAACGTCGCATGCCTGTTCACCTTTTGGTAAATCCATGAAAGCCATAAAAATGCCGTTAGCCTCGATACAACTTTGATTAGAAAGGAAGTAACGGGCATCCAGGAATTTTTAAAATGCTAAATTATCTGCAGAGCCTCCGTGACCATCTCACTAGTTTTAGTGCTAACGAAAAATGGGCGCCGACATTCCAAGAACCATGGTTATCTTTAATGTAAAGCGTAAATAACCTCTAGTCGTATTTGTTGGTTTTATGCGTGGAATCAATTTACGTTAACTACCCAAACCGACAGAGCTTCTCAAGTTGATCTAATGCGCAAAAATGAAACCCTGGGCTGACCGATCATAATGCTCAACTAAGTATCCTTCTTTTTTTAAAAAAAGAATAGATTCTTTAATATCTATCTCTAAATCCGAATTGCCTGTTAGATATAAATCCTGTAATTCGTAAACCTTTTTTTTAATATTATACACTTCCATTCTTTTTAATTCCTTTACACTAGCACCAAGATCCAGCCTCTTTGTTGCATACTCTTTGATCGCGTTGACAATAGCCGGGAACAGATAATTTTTAATTGCTTCTTCTTCCACCAAGCTACGAACAAGTTGAGAACACTTCAATTTCTCGCTTTCTTTGATGGAATATGTATGATCCAGGCAATTTAGATATCATTCAACAAGGACTTTTTGTTCATTAACGAACCTCAAAACTCTAATTTTGCATAGCATAAATCTGGCAAACACACTTTCGTTTTTCTATGCTTTTTGTACGGAACCTCCTCTTTGCGACCACTTGATGGGTTATGTTTAGTGAAGCGGCATGCATATACCACCCACGAGTTGCTATTATTTTGGCATTTAGAATTATATTTTGTCCATACGTTTGTGACCAGGGGCCATCATTCCTTATCGAAATCCTGATCTTCAACCTCAAACAGATGGTTGACGTTGAAAAGAAGCCCACATTTTTGATCAGGGTTAAGACATAACGATGTATATAATTTGGTTACTTGGTTTGTAAAAACATTGAAGAATACCACTTCATTTTCCTTATCGTTATTATTTATGTTATTCACGTCCATCTTTTAGTAAATTTCGGTTTTCATTAATTTTGGTTTTTATGTAGTAAAAAAAAAAATTTACTATCTAAGGGCCTACGTACTTTTAATTCTCGGGTTGTATTAAAAAAACATTACTGTGTTTACTCTAACTATTTCGAAGTAGCATCTTCTTCACGCTGCAAATAAAGCGCCTTTTAATGCTCTAAGTGACCTCTATAAATAGAAAAGATCTGCATAAAAAATATACAAAATAAGCAAACTAATACCTGACCTATCTATGTATATTTCAGGGTCCTACTTGTATTATAATTTCCAATACTACAGTGTTAACAAACTGTTTAATTGGTAATACTAATTTTTATATATTTTTTTTCTTTTTATTTTCTTTTTTATTTACTAAATTTACAACTATTTTACTATATAATATGAATAACAAAAATAAAGTCACACCCTTTAAGTGCATATTCTCTAAGTGTACAGTATATAAAGAACTTCTCTAAGTGTATACTCTTTTAGATCTCAAATAATATAACAATTATAAATTTTAATTTCTCTAAATGTATACTTTTTCTTAGTGCACATTTTGTCTTTTTTTCACTATAGTCCAAGGGTGTGTACTTAGAGAAGAACAAGTGTATCATGTTTTATTAGACTTAGCAAGTTTAAATTTATTCTTTACAAGTTTTTTTATAGCAAAAAAAGTAACTTCTAATAATATTTTGATTTTTAATAAATTAGAAAAGCAAATACAACATAGTACAGAATTTTTTGTTCTTTCTATCTCAAATAATTAAATATGAAGTTAACAAAGACCAAATAATATATAAATGATTAGAGTTGCATCAGTCCGGTCCAGTCCGATCCAGTCCCTAAAAGGACTGTTATCATAGTATTTACAGTCCTGGTCCAGTCCGATCCTTCGGTCCCATAATGGTCCTTTAATGATTACATCAATCTTAATTAAGATTTTATTGGCCAAAAATGATGTAATTATTTACTGTCAAATGTAAACAAACATCATATGATCTATATTACACCTGATCAAGAAATTTGATTGGGTGATACAAATATTACAGTTATGTTTACAAGGACCAGTCCCAGGACCAGTTTTTAATGGTTCCACAGTCCTTATCAGTCCCAGTTCGGGACTGGTCCTGGACCGGTCTTTTTCAGAACCGATGCATCCCTATAAATGATATAAAAACCAAAAAAAAACAAAATAGAAAACAAAAAAAATTATAAAATATTAAGAAGACCAAATAAATATTATAAGACCAAGCAAATAATATAAGGCCACATACATAAATAAAATTGATTCTTGTCATCCGGCCAGATAACTTTTTTATAAAAATTAAAATATTTTTTTATAATAACATATATACAGTCTCGTAATATGATATCTAATACATAAAAGCTCACATAATACATTTAAAGGTTTATTGTATATATAGTACAATGACAATTCAAATACTTGCTAAATCAACATTCATTGATCCCACCCATTTTCTTATTTGGCTAGTATATCAACAATGAACTTGTTATAATATAAATATAAAAGACAGAGAGCCAGAATGTTTCAAGTTTTTAAATTGATAAGTATAATACTACTAGGAATCAGAAACCGATGTGAGTCCGGAATAGTGATGCCACCGAAATTGATTTTTGAAAAATGCCTATTTCATCTTCATTAGAGAAAATTAAAATTTTTTATAAGGAAGAGCAAATAAAATTTATATAGATATGTTCCTTATAATTTCGTCTATTCAAAAAAAGTATCAAATAATTTCGTCTTTCTAGTAAAATAGGTCAAAAACAATTTCGTCTTCAAGTTTTAATTTCGGGTTTTAGAACTCGAAATGCTTTCGTCCTCATGTATAGTCCAGAGTATAAAATTTAAAATTAAAAAAAAGGAGTTGACTTGGTGTCCATGTGACCAAATTCGATGAAATTTTTTTTATTCAAATTCTACAGTTCTGCAGAATTCGAATAAAAAATTTTCATCAAATTTGGTCAAGTAGGTGCCAAATTATTTATCTTTGATCAAGGCTGCATTAAATTTTTAGCACGGTTTCTATGTAATAGCCCTGCTGTCGGTCGGCTAAATCTGCGCAGAGTAACTTTCCGATTACATGTAGAACTATTCAACAAGATACTGTAATAATTACCCAATTTCTTTAATTTATTACACGATTACAATTATATAATTTTTTATAATACGATCTCATAATTACACAATTTTTTTATTACACGATCTCATAATTACACAATTTTTTTTAAAAAAACTAATACTAACAACTCAACTACTAATACAATTGTGTACTACAACCGCCAAGACCAAATGTCTAAATACGACATATCGATGTATCGATAACAAGATCCAAAAACTACAACTACTATTAATTCCAAGATTAAATATAATATACTGATATATCGAAAACAAGCCCCAAAAATGACGACACTGAAGGTTCAAATAATGACAATGTTGAAAATATAAAAACCACTAACGAAGACCACAACAATACCAAAACAACATATGAAGCAAAATTTAAAAAATGAAAGGATTAGCTTAAAAAAACAAAGCAAATACCAAAACAAATGACCTAAAAAAAATTAGTCCAAAACCTCCATTAAACAGCAAAGCCTAAAATCACTGATGAAAACCTGAAACTTCTACAAGTGACAGTACAAAAAAGGCAAAAGTTTGAAATTACCAATACCACAGAAACGATGAAAGTTCATAATCTTTATAGTCTATAAAGCCAGAAACTTCGTATTCTATAAATGATAGTAAAAAATCTAGAATCTCCATAATAACAGTACCAAAACGATAAAAATGATAGTGTACAATTATCTAAACCCACAAAAATTATTAGTTCAATCTAAAAAAAGAAAAAAAAACAACAAATGAAACCACTTATCTTACAATATTCGGTGTTCTGCAAGACTTTTCCAATCTTTTACCTGATTTATAGCAATGCAAACCTGCAAAAGAAAAAAAGTATTTTAAGTAAAGCACGAACAATGAAAAAAAAACAAATGAACAATAAAAAAAAAACTTAGCTTGCATGATCTAGTTCAATGAAAGCAATGAAAAAAAGAAACCTATTTATAAGTTTCCGATTCTAGCAACAAAAAAGTTAGTACAAGTTCAAAGAAAAACAAAACAACTAAAAAAAATTACTTATCTCACGAAATCCCAGTACAAATTTCTACTAGTTTCCCTAGCGAAGCTTAAAAAAAAAAATAAATAAATACAAAAAAAAATTTTTATGATCTGTTAATAGAGGTAGTAAAAAAATTTTTACCCAAATTTGATCTGATCAAAATAGTCCTGTATCATGCATCACGCATGCGAACAGACATGAATTTTTAAATTATGTTTTTGATGCAATAGCTTCAAAAAAATCAAAAATGTAATTATTGGTGCATCAAAAATGTAACTTTTGTATCACTATATGTAAACCTTAAAAGTCCTCCGCTATGCTCCGGACAATAAGAGCAAAGTTGTATGACTTCATATAAAATTCACAAAACTTGCATAGACAATTTTTTTTGAGCAAATTCAGCAAAAAAAATTGGATTGTAATTTTTTTTTTAAACTAACACAAATATTATTATATTGATCTTAGATTATTGCACCACACTGACATAAAACATTACTATGAAATACTCAAATTAACTATCATATTTACTTCAAATTTATTCCAAAGTGTGAGCTAAAAAAATATAGAATTATTGCAGAAACTTTTACACATGCTTTTTTTGGTAGTATAAATATTTGCGATTATATTTCTAATACAGTCAAACCTCCATATAATCACACCCTCGGGATATGAAAAGTGGTGATTATATAGAGATGTGACTAATATAGAGGGATTCTATATAATCACAATTATAATAAAATTGCCATATAAAAAAAAATTGTAATTATATAGAAGTTTTAATAAATAAAAATTTTTATTTAAAAATTAAAAATTTTTTAACTTAATCGTAAATTATAAAAGTGTATTAATAAGATTTTAACCAAATTATCTCAAAATTTCAAGGTATATGTAATTTCGTATACTGAACAACTTTATTTAGATCATTTTTATCGATTTACTTTAGATAATTTAACTTTTATATGTAGCTACGATATACGATTATTTTAAAAAATTTTTTTTTAATTTTTTTTAAAATAATCGTATATCGTAGCTACATATTAAAGTTAAAATTATCTAAAGTAAATCAATAAAAATGATATAAGCAAACTTGTTCGGGATACAAAATTACATATACTCTGAAATTTTGAGATAATTTGATTAAAATCTTATTAATACACTTTTATAATTTACGATTAAGTTAAAAAATTTTTAAATTTTTTAATTTTTTTCGCCTAAACGTAAATTGTAAAAGTGTATTAATACGATTTTAACCAAATTATCTCAAAATTTAAGAGTATATGTAATTTTGTATACTGAACAACTTTACTTAGATAATTTTTATTAATTTACTTAGTATAGTTTTAACTTTTATATGTAGAAAAGATAATTGATTATTAAAAAAACAAATTTAAAAATTTTTACTTGTTAAAAAATAATAATTAATAACTTACAAAAATATTTATAATAATAAAATAATTAATTCAAAATATTATAATAATAATGTGATTATGTAGGGGTAATTTTATATAGGTGGTAAATAAAAAATTGTGATAGTGATTATAATGCAAATGTGCTTATATAGAGGTGAAAATTATAGTAAAAAGGTTGGTAAACTTACAAAAGTAATTATATTGGTTTTGTGACTATATAGAGGGTGACTATATGGAGGTTTGACTGTATNATAAAAATGATATAAGCAAACTTGTTCGGGATACAAAATTACATATACTCTGAAATTTTGAGATAATTTGATTAAAATCTTATTAATACACTTTTATAATTTACGATTAAGTTAAAAAATTTTTAAATTTTTTAATTTTTTTCGCCTAAACGTAAATTGTAAAAGTGTATTAATACGATTTTAACCAAATTATCTCAAAATTTAAGAGTATATGTAATTTTGTATACTGAACAACTTTACTTAGATAATTTTTATTAATTTACTTAGTATAGTTTTAACTTTTATATGTAGAAAAGATAATTGATTATTAAAAAAACAAATTTAAAAATTTTTACTTGTTAAAAAATAATAATTAATAACTTACAAAAATATTTATAATAATAAAATAATTAATTCAAAATATTATAATAATAATGTGATTATGTAGGGGTAATTTTATATAGGTGGTAAATAAAAAATTGTGATAGTGATTATAATGCAAATGTGCTTATATAGAGGTGAAAATTATAGTAAAAAGGTTGGTAAACTTACAAAAGTAATTATATTGGTTTTGTGACTATATAGAGGGTGACTATATGGAGGTTTGACTGTATTTAAACTAGTTGTAGTACATGCTGTTGTATGACTAATCTTTTAAAATTGAAGAGCCTTTATTTATACCACAACACTTTTTTTAGTTGCTTTTTTTTTTTAGCCTTAAAATTGATGTTTTTGCCTTTTTTTTTAGTTTTGACTATTAGAACAGTATGGTTGTTCACTAGCAGGAGTTGGAAATAAGATTTCTGTATTACCATGCTGGAAACAAATGTCTGAATAAATATGAGAAGAAAAGTAAGAAACTTCTATTGGTATTGCGCAAGTAAGCTTGTATTAACAAATACTTGTTTGAACAATGTCTCTAAAGATATTATATTTTGTAGTTCTGTAAACGATTCATTAACAGACTTTTCATCAATAAATCTTTTACTATCTTCTATATTATTATATTTGTAGTTACCATCATTAATAAGGGCTGTAACATATATTACCTAATATTTTAGGGGGTGGGAGGGTCAGCTGAGATCTTAGGTTACACAATCTAGAATACTAGCCAATCAAAATCAAGAATTATTTAACTATAATTATAAAAAAATTTGAGATAAATATATTTTTTTGTATAACAAAATCAAGCATTTTGATTGGTCTTAGATGGGGGTGGGGGTCTGGTCTCTTAGTAAATAGATATTAGGTAATATATGTCATGGCCCTAAGCCTTTCACCATCTTTTATACCATCACTATCATAGTTATCATTATTAATAAACCTTTTACTATTGCTATTATAGTCACTATTACTATTTATATCATTATCTGCATCTTGAAGCTCAACTTTGTCATTATTTATACTATAATTATTATCATTTTTAGAAATAATGTGCTTGTCACCGGTGGTGACAGTAACCAGATTAGGGTTAGAGTTAGATTTAGAGTGAGAAGAAGGTTTATTATATAATAAAACACCTTAAGAAGCATTTTTAGCTAGAAAAAAATATTGGTTTCATAGGCACAATTTGAAGTTATTGCAGTTTGTAATTTTTCAAATTTTTTTGTCATACCTAATCTAGCAATTTGATTGGCTTGGAACTGTAACCACGGTTACAAATAGATTCGCCCTCATTTTTAAATAAGGATGAACTAACTTTTGTGAGATCTGAAATTCTATAAAATCAAAATTTGACAACTCTTTCCAACGATCTCTTGTACCAACTTTTTCACAACTACCGACCTATAACAACTATACAATTATACACAACAAAACTTTACCCTAGAGCAACTGGGAACCAGAGTTCCAGATCAAATGTTGAAAATAATTGAAATAGAGCTGAAAAAGAATTCTCCTTTTGGATTTGACTCCCCGGTAGAAGACTCTGGTACTATAGAAGACGTAGTAGAGCCGAAAAATCTAAAGATTTTGTCAAAAGGAGTGAAAACATTAGTAGAAGCATACTTTTGGTTGAATATAATATTTTGTATAGCATATACTCTTTCAGTCCTTTACAAGTTGGTACTTTTGGTACTCTCCTTTGGTTTTTTTGAAATTTCGCCAAAAAGTGGAAAATCCAGCTTACCCCCTCCAGAAGATCGGCAGTGTTTACTCCTTCCAAATCGGGATTGTGCCTACCTAATTGGAGTCGACGTCACGAGTGTGCATTTTGCTACAATGTAAACAGTGAATGATGTGTCAGAGATTATTCTGGAATATTCGTAAAAATTTCTTTTCTTTTATAAAATTAGGCGTAGTTTGTTAGTGTATATTTCTCTGCTATTTAGTTTATATATAATACTTTAGTAGAAGTTCTATACAGTATTATATAATTTTTATGTTCACACATTTCTTCTATGTGTTTGTTATAGATTAGTTTTTTTTCTTTGTCTTTCTCATCTTTCTTCTTTTTTTTATTGTACTTGGTATTTCGTTTAGGTTTTGTAGTTTCTCCCCTTTTTTTTTCTTCCCTTTTAAATTCTTGCTTGTACCTTTTCTCTTTTTGTTTCTGGATTGAAATCACTCCACCATTGAAGCTAGGTGAGGAGGATTTAAAGAAATCGGCAATCTTGACAAGGCTAACAGCAGCCAATCAGTGATTACAGGGGAGCACATACAGAGAGTTGCATGCCCCTGTATGAGAAAATTGTTGTTGCGGCAGATCATACTTAGTGGACATTATGTAGCGTGAGTAAGTTTTTATTAGAGAAAGGAGAGATTTCGGTAGTAGCTATAAACTGAAATTTTTGTATACAAAGATATGCAGTCTTCCTAGTTAATAAAAGCAGGATTGTCAAAGCAAAAAAAAAAAAAAAATTCTATAAAATGTTATGCCACATATATAATCAATTATTTTCAAGAAATTTTTAAGAAAATTTTCTTCCTTTGGGTTTAAACAATGTTGTAAATAGAGAACATGTAGACGGTTATATTTAATGTATTTGACCAAGATGCAAACATTTGTTGCATATTGTGCTCGAGGACTGAAACCCATTCTATTAATACTAAGACTATTAATAGTCATAGTAGTTGTTAAGCAAACACATTGACTTTTTGAAAATGATGGGTTGCAACTTTGAAAATATTTCGGATCTACTCTATAGCGGTCTACAAACTGTACAACCTGTTCTAGCTTCTTGACATTTTCGAATTTCAAAAAAATACATTTTCGAATGACAGCAATGGTTCATAAAATCAAGAATATATGGCAACATATAAATACATTTGTAAGTAAATTAATAATTATAGTAGCTTACACTGAAATTTGAGTATATTTTAATAAATTTTAAGGGTGTATCTTTTTATTTATTTATGAAATATATAAATGAATTCAAGTAAAATTATAAATTTAATAGACTTTAAAGGTTAGTACATGTTACAAATTTTTTCATTCAAATTTGAAACTAATTTTATTTTTGATATGTTTCTTAGATGTATCTTTGGGAACTAGGGTTCCGCAATTTGATTTGATCTTCAAATATTTGAATCAAATATTTAATCAAATTCAAATTCAAATTTGACTATATTTGATTTGATCAAATTCAAATATAGCCAAATTTATTTGATTTGACAAATATTTGATTTGATTTAAAAATTACTATTAAAATTCAAATTCAAATCAAATTCAAATTCAGATATTTGAATCAAATCAAATTCAAATCAGGGTCAATTTGATTTGATCAAATTCAAATTGATCCAATATTTGATTTGATTTGAATTTGAGGAACCCTATTGGGAACCAATAAATCATCTATTTTAAGTACTGATTCCCACAAATATTCCATGTCTTGATTTGTCAGGACACTTAAAGAAGTGTAAACCTAGTGATGATCGTGAATTATTGTATCACCCTTGATATAATCATCTAAGAATTTTAATTAAATACTTGATTCTATAAATAAAAGACCTTCTAGCTATATCAAGTCGACTCTAACTTTAACCCTAACCATGAGGTAAAAATATTTTTTTGTTATTGGTTTTATAGATGCTTTTTGTCTCTGGCTATTTATAGCATTTGATTGGTTTGATTACATAGTGTCAATTGGTTACATGATAGATAACATGGATTTTAATACTATACAATTTCATAAATATCATCTGATATTTGTTTATTTTTTTTGGCTAATCAAAATTATATGTGATTATATCGAGGGTGATACAATTTGAGATCATTACTAGACAGAAATTTTTTCTTTTTGAGCTCTAACTATTCAAAATTTCTTGCATAATGGTTTTAGTAGACTGTACACTTTTGATTATTCCTTTCTTAAGCTAAGGCGTTTTATATCTTTATTACGAATTTTTTCAATTGTATTGCAAGTTTTCATTAAACTTTCTAATTTTTCACTCATTTCAGTTCTCATTAGACCAATGCATTGCAATTTGAGATTTAAGATAGACATAATATATTCAACCAGATTTTTCTACAAGTGCCCTGAAGGTGTTTGAACACCAACCAAAAAATCAAGATCCAAAACTAAAAAAATTGCAATTAATACAAGTTGTATACAAAAAAAGTTTATTTAATTGCCAATCTGGATAAGATTGGCAATATTTTTATATTTAAAATTGGGGCAAAACAAATATATAAACAACATAGTACAAAATCTGAAACAGGCCTGTATATATAAAATTTTTATATGATTTAAAGAATTTTAAAAATGTTTTTACTTATATCTTCTTATCTACAGGTCTGGTTTTAATGAAATTTTACCAGTAGATACACAAGAACCTGCTCTACAACTTTACTTAGATCAAAAATATTTACTTAATACAAAAAAACTTTCCATAAGGGTCATTATCATATTTATTAAAACATGTCAACTCTCTCTAATCCTTTTTCAATAATTTTGAGTTGGTTAATTACTATTTTATACAATTTTTTTCAATTAATTTTATTTGTGTGGCCTAACCAAGTAAATGTTATAGTATTGAAACAGATTAACTAACTTTTACTGGATTAATTTTGGCAAACACATAAACAAATAAGGAAAGTGTCAAATATAAGGTGTTTTTTAGGAAAAGGTATAAAAAAAATGAAATTACATATAAAGACCTGATAAATTTCATATGTAGGAGGTAAACCTCTAATAAAAAAATTAGACAAACAATGACTTATCCTTAAGCGAATATATTTATGCAAAGAAATTAATTGAACTACAATTTTTATGTGATTTTTTAAAATTTTAGCCAATTGTAGTCTAAAATTTTGACCAATCACAAAGATTCTTACCTATGCTATTCTATGAGTAAGTTGTTTATAACAATATCTCATATCAGCTAATTTGTGGAATTGGACCTTTTTTTGTAGATCCCTCAAATTATAATAAACCAATCAGAGTCATTTGATTTAGGCCACCAAAATCATAATGGTATAGTATACTACTTTGTACTGTATTCGTTTTGCAATTCTATAACTATAAAATGCACTACATGTTACACAGATTCACATATCAGATATGTTTATGTTTTATCGGTTTTTTCTTTTTTTTATTAATCTACCTTTATATGTATAGGGCGTATTTTTTGGTGCCTGCTAATCTTACTTTCGCTTGTCGTCGCTTGTAGATGTCATCGTAGTAGGAGTCGTTGCATCGTAGTAAGGAGTCGTTGCTTGTAGATCTCGCATTCATAGGTGTCATCGTATGACATAAGTGGTGTAGTTGCTTGAATACGTTGTCGCTTGTAGGTTGTAGGTACCGTCGCTTGTTGGTTTCGTCACTTGCTATTGCTTGGTGGCATCTTTGTTGACGTTTCGTTGCTTGTGGTTAATGGTTAATCGCATTGTTGTTTATAGGTTTCTTCGCATTGGTATTGACATTTTCAAGGTTCTTACTTCCGTTTATCATGTGGGTATTTTAGGCCCCTTGTGCCAATGCCATTTACTATCGTCGTGTTTGTACAACTAGCAGTGGCAGTAGACTTTTCTTGTAGTCTAGGTTAAGGTTAGATTGGGTGGGTTAATGATTATGGTAGAGTTAGTGGTGAAATTAGGGTGAAATTAGGCTTTGCAGTAGGTTTTAGCAGTGAGATTAGTGTATAATAAAAGTCTACAGATACGAGAAATAAGTTGCTTGTTTAGCACAATTTTTTGATTAAAAAAAAAAACGGGTTCGATCTTGACTAACTAATCGGGAGATGGAAAATGTTTTAAAACACAATAATAAAAAATATGTTCGTTTGATTTAAATGGTTTAATACACTTTGATGTAGTCATAATGACATATTTATTTATTTATTTATTTTAACTGATTTCCTTAAGATATAAATTAATTCGAGAGTTACGAAGCTAAATTAACTTTGACCTGTTTAAGTTTAGTATGACCCGACAAGTTTGGATTAAGACCCAAGGAGATTTTAATAGAAGTGCAGAAAGGGATAGTAGCAGAGGGAAGTTATCCCAAATTCCCGAAATAACACCAACAGGACGGCCAGATATATAGATAGTTAGTTACCAACCAGAAGCGCCAATGGTTTAAAATGTTTTTTATAATCTTTTAAAAAACCTAAAAAACTGTCTAAATCGTTTTTTTTCATCCCTAATCAAACTGCTAACTAAATTAGCACAATTAAATAAGTCTTGCGATAGTAAATATTATGAATTTAACAGTATGAACTTGAACAACAACTAGAAATTGAAATAGCAAAAATTACTAGCTGTTCGAGTCGTTAATTGAACTTCTACGTATAGAATAAACATACTTTAAAGACTGCTACTTGAAGACTTGCTATAAGTAAGTGAACTGATTATTTCACCAATCCACTGATTATTTTATACATAAGTTCTTTCAAGTATAAACTATGTGCTTATTAATTTTGGTAGTCTTTGCATTTGTCTATCAGTCCTTGTAGTACATTTTGTCTATGATCTACTATTAAATCAATTTTAGGGTATTACACAGATTAGCAGATATGTATCAATAATAATATAATCTTATATACATAAGACCCTTTATTTATACTAAGCTCTTTTGATCTAAAAAACTTCCACTTTGGTTACTTCATATCCGACCAAATACTCTCAACATCTGATTCGTAAGATCCCGTAATTTTTCCGGACTATCTAAAAACATGCCAAATGATATTTAAATGAATCTTTTTAAGATGGCTATTGTTTTCTTCATTTCGAACAAATTCTTCGCATATGGATTTTAGCATCATATTTGTGGGCAATAAAAGCTTCCTACTTGACCGTTTAAAAATCTCACATAATTTCTTTAGCAATTTTGTAAATAGTTCCGAGCTGTCATCTAATATTCCATTACATAAGAGATGGTCGTATTTCAAATTTTCAACTCTAATTTTTGACAGCTCTTTCTCAACACACTCCTACATAGTCTTTTCATCTCCCGATGTTTTACTGCAAACTAAAATTTCATATATTAATATGGTATTGGAAGGTAAATAACAGTTGATTCTAAATACAAACTATTTGAACTGCATACCAAAGCATTTAATTCAATTGAAGAACAAATATAGTCGAATGCTTCTGATACCTAAAAACGAACACGAAAACCATTTAGTTAAGAATAAAAAAGGTTATTTAATAACAGTGTTAGTGCGCGGATCAATTTGGTTTTTCTTTTTCATATGATATTCAAGAATGTGGCGCCAGTGAAAAACTTAACCTCAACAAAATCCATATTTAGTGTTTTAGCATATGCAGATAGCTACTGCCACAGCTTAAAGACGTGGTTCATTCACTATTCACATATCACTTTATATTTCATTTGCCTCGGTAGAAGAAGACGAAATATAATAGATGCTGTTTCATATAATAGATGCTGTTTCGCCATCTCCTTATGAAAAACCAACAAATTCATCATATCTAATATCTCCAAGTTGCTATTAATTATAATAACTTACACGTTGTTTTAAAATTTCCTCACTTCTGAAATTGCGTAACTTTCTCTCGGTCATTCGTCAATTCGACTGACTCGACTCGTTTATACTTCATAGGAAACCAAGAATTGCTCAATTTTTTTAATATACCAAATGTTAATATAAAAGAGTGTGTAGGTTCGTGTAAAGTATGAAATACAAATAACTGCACTTTTATATTTTTTCTTCAACATCCTTCCGCAAAATGTATAGGGGAAAAGCATGCAGCCTTGCATCAAAAAATTTCGAAAATAGAAGTCGAAAACATGTATTCCCATAGTAAAATTTTCACTGATAGAATGTCTAATTGCTAAAAAAGGATTCGATATTCCATCGTACATATACATGTTGGCAAAACCTATGGGATTTGGGATTGGGCTATGGACAAACCCGGACAGATAGGTTTGTCCACCTATATTTAAAAATCCCATGTGGCAAAACTGGACAAATCCCAATCCCAAATCCCAAATCCCAAACTTATCCCAAATCCCAAACCTATCCCAAATCCCAAACCTGTCCCAAATCCCAATCCCAAATCCCAATTCCAAATCCCAATTTCAAATTTCAAATTTAAAATTTAAAATTAAAATTCTAATTTAAATTCTAATTTTGCTATCCGCACCATGGTTATACGAAATTTTCTATTTTTAGAATTCAAATAATATATGCACTTATGTTACACAAAGACCTAGTGCATTGTTTTTGCAAAAATAATTTTTGATTACATGCTGCTAATATTGTATAACATTACACAAGTCTAATTTTGGTAACCTAATCCTGGGTCGGCCAGCATTAAGCTTAATGCTGGTAGCGGGTTAGACATAATTTTGGCCCATCCTAACCCTAAATCTAGGACATATGCATCTAGTATATCTAGTATATGTACAGTGATTGGCTAGATTTAGTGTTAGGGTGGGCTGGAATTATGTCTAACCCTGTCGGGGCATTATCATGATAGTGCCCACCAGCATTAAGCTTAAAGCTGGCTGACCCAGGTTAGGTTACCAAAATTAGACTTGTGTAATGTTACATAATATTAACAGCGTGTAGCTAAAAATTTTTTTGCAAAAACAATGTACCAGGCCTTTGTGAAGCAAATCTTACGTTTTTGATACTCCTGCACTTACTTTTTTGATACTCCTGTATGCAGTGTTGTACACAAACATTGTCCCGCCAATTTTACAGGGACACAGACAGTCCGGGACGGGATGTCCGGGACATGTCCACAATAATGTCCCAACACGATATTGTTTGCGGACAATGTCCCACTAATTTTTAACTTTGTCCCTACTATGTCCGGGACATGTTCGCTGGGTAAAACCAATCAAATTGCGGAAATATACAGACCCTTGTTTGCGTTTTGTAAAAAATGATAATAATTTACGATGGATACAACGAATTTTATTGGTTGGTGATTACGTGTTGATTCGCCGAATGTCCGGGACAAAAAAAATTCTGGGCGGACATGTCCCGGACGTCCCGTCCCGGACTGTCCGCTGTCCGTGTCCGTGTCCCATGACAACACTGCCTGTATGTACCCCAAAATTACGCTTACTTTTTTGATGCAGATCTGCATATATACACGTGACTTGTGTTACACAAAGGCCCAGTGCATTGTTTTTGCAAAAATAATTTTTGGTTACACGCCGCTAATGTCGTGTAACGTTACACAAGTCTAATTTTGCCCGGCATTAAGCTTAATGCTGGTGGGCACTATCATGATAATGCCCCCGGCGGGGTTAGACATAATTCCGGCCCACCCTAACCCTAAATCTAGTGGTACCCTAACCCGGCATTAAGCTTAATGCTGGTGGGCACTATCATGATAATGCCCCCGGCGGGATTAGACATAATTCCGGCCCACCCTAACCCTAAATCTAGTGGTACCCTAACCCGGCATTAAGCTTAATGCTGGTGGGCACTATCATGATAATCCCCCGGCGGGGTTAGACATAATTCCGGCCCACTCTAACCCTAAATCTAGGAACCCTAAAAACTAATTGTTCGAAGCAACATCCAATCACAGTTCATATACTGGTTACATGACATATGCATCTAGTATATGTACTGTGATTGGATGTTGCTTCGAACAATTAGTTTTTGGGTGGGCCGGAATTATGTCTAACCCCACCAGGGCATTATCATGATAGTGCCCACCAGCATTAAGCTTAATGCCGGGTTAGGGTACTACTAGATTTAGGATTAGGGTGGGCCGGAATTATATCTAACCCCGCCGGGGGCATTATCATGATAGTGCCCAACAGCATTAAGCTTAATGCCGGGCAAAATTAGACTTGTGTAACGTTACACGACATTAGTGGTGTGTAACCAAAAATTATTTTTGCAAAAACAAGGCACTGGGCCTTTGTGTAACACAAGCCACGTGTATATATGCAGATTTGCATCCAAAAAATAAGCGTAATTTTGGGGTACATACAGGAGTATCAAAAAAGTAAGTGCAGGAGTATCAAAAACGTAAGATTTGCCTTTGTGAAACACAAGTGCATAAATTCTAAAAATAGAAAATCTTGTATAACCATAGTGCGAATAGCAAGAAACTATGGTGCGAATAGCAATTCCCAGCATGGGGGACTTTCTCAAATTTCGGAAAAGCTCGGGTTTATCATGTGGGAATCGGCCAATCAGCAGCAACCTCCCTAAGCACATGACACACTGTTGATTAGACAATCGTTGAACGTGGTGAATATTCTCGAATTCTAAGAATTTTGAAGAAACTTTTCGTATCCGGGTACTAGCTAACACGACAACACGTTATTTTAGTGTGCACATCACAATCACTAGCAAATCAATCAAGCCTACACACCTAAACCTCGTTTTTCTAGTTGTTAAACGATCTTTAATAATAAAAATTTTTATTAAATAGGTTATCGAAATACTTATACATACTATTAAGTAATATACGCATAATAAAATAATATAAACTTATTTGCAGGCCAGTCAACATTTTAAATATAGTTTTGTAGTTTTGGCTTAGTAGTAAGTGACATATTTATTTGACTAAAAAAATCCATCTTTAATTTTAGAAGTTTTTAATACAATAATCGAATTCCTATTTCTACTTAACATCTTGGTTTAGCAAAAAGGCCTAAATATAAACCGATAATAATAGTCAGTGAATTGGACGAACTAAACAAAAAAAACCCACAAAATCAAACATATTGAAGAAACAACAACAAAAGAAAAAATTGCAAATAACTGTTGTAACTTAAATAATTAAGCAAAGCGTTACCTGGACTAAAAAAAAAGAAACTTCGTGATAATAAAAATCGTAGAATAAATATAACATAGTAATTTTCTTTCTTTCACGTTGGCTACGGTTTGTTCGACATGTCTTAAACTTCAACTACTTTCAAATTTAAAAAAGAATCTAGAAAAAAGAACATTCTGGCAAGTTAGAACATCACTGAACTTCTACTAAGTGTTGTTATTGTCTGTATATAATATTTCTATTGATTACAGACCTCCTCATTATGGCATGATGCAACATGATGCAAC
>QKWP01000600.1:95053-114205 GCA_003550325.1 Gigaspora rosea
ATATTTATTTTATATAAACAAAATTTTTAATATTAAATATATATTTATTTTGAGTGACATAGGCTATAGATGCCACTCAAAATAAATATGTATTTAATAATTAAAAATTTTGTTTATATAAAATAAATATATATTTAATAATATAGTTTGTAATTAGAATTTAAATTAGAATTTTAAATTTGGAATTTGGAATTGGGATTTGGGATTGGGATTTGGAATTTGGGATTGGGATTTGGGATTGGGATTTGGGACAGGTTTGGGATTTGGGATAGGTTTGGGATTTGGGATAGGTTTGGGATTTGGGAATTGGGATTGGGATTTTTCCAGTTTGGGATTTGGGTTTATCCAATTGGGATTTGGGTTTGGGTGGGATTTTGAAGATTTTTAGTTTTGCCAACAAGTATAATCGTACATGCGCAGATTAATAAAGCGGAGATAAATCACGTGAATACTACCAATCAAATTTAGGGTTAGGATTAACAACGTGCATTTAGAGAAAAGGAGCATGTGTCACCAGAATAATGATTAAATTTTGTGCTAATGCACATTAAATTTTGGGCAGAATTTATGCTCTCAAATTAAGGTAAGTATAAGCGAGTGTTAGTAAGGGCACTGTTGGCTCTCTAAATTTTATTCACTTTAGGATAGGGTTAGGAGAGGTTTTAGGTAGTTAGTTATATAAATGCAAAATTACCTTCTCGACATTTTTAATTAACCAATTCAAGGTAGGTTTAGGCTGCCGTTTTTTGTATTTTTCGCTTTTCTTTCTCGTTTGCTTCGCTGGCGATCATCAAAATTCTATAATTTGATTGGCGGTCTGTCACGTGATTTATCTCCGCTCTAGACGACCCCAGATCAAGGTGTCCAGGATTATGCGATGCAATAGGTAAATTATGCAGGCGAACTGAGGTTGATTATGCGATGGATGCGAAATAAATTTAAAATTATGCGATCGATTATGCGATTTTTTTTATTGTACGCTATATGTAATTAGTTTTATTCTAGTTCTATTTTTCGGAATTTTTCAGACACTTGCTGAAAATTTTTACCTCAAGCTATGCTCTAATTTAGATTCATTCATTTTCTACATTGGAACTTACTTTCTGCCACCCAAATTACGAATTAAGTATTGCCGAATGTTGCCAAATGAAGTTAACGTCTCCCAGCAACCAATCATATTTAAGCCACGTGATCTGAGTGCTTTTTTTTGTCAGCATATGCGATGCGAAATTTTGGTAAATTATGCGCATATTATGCTTTCGCATAATCCTGGACACCCTACCCCAGATCAAGGTGTCTAGAATTCCGCAGTTACCGAATTAATTAAATTTGCAGAATTTGTGGAATTTATAGAATCCACATGTATTTCTATATTAGTCTAGTTATTTTGACCTTGCAGAATTTGAGGCGTAGCTTATTGTTGGCCCGAAATAATGCTTAGCAATTGCCTTTGCAATATCCATGTGTAAGATATTTCCACTATGCCAATCTTTATCTGCAAAATGTATCGTTGTGAGGTCATAGACTATGCATTGTATCAGTTTTAGTTTTCTCCAATTTATTCGCACAGAATTAAGATTTTTTTCGTAATGATCCCATATGTGCACATTCTAAAACCAGAATATTTTTTCCATTTTCGTTTTTTGAAATGCCATAACACTTCAAGAATGAGGGATTATCAGCTCCGACTTTCATGTATGCCCGTAATTCATTAAAATATTCATCGTTATAATATTCTTTTAACCTTCTAAATTGATACCATTTTTTACAAATTTTGCTTTATAAACTTTTGAGAAACCTCCATTTCCAACTTCTTCAATAGAACGAAGATTTTTGTATGATAATTGGTATTTATTATTATCTAGTATTTTTTTAACGCCATTATCATCATTTATAATTTCGTTGTCTAATTATGAATTCATAAAATTTTTTGTGCCAATAATTAGCCTTTAGTATATCTCTTTTAATTCCTTTACCATTTCGATAATAAAAACCAGTCATATATGTTCCATTTAGGTATGATATGTAACCTATTTCTGCAAATTTTTGAACGCCTTATGTTCATCCTTTTCAACTCCAATTCCTAACAATATCCAATAGCATATATGTCATTAGTATTACCCATTTCTGCAGATTTTTAACGATAAATGAATGCCTTATGTTCATCTTTTTCAACTCCAATTCCATAAAAATAACAATGTTCAACACTATTTGTTCCACTAGCGTACCCATCTCTGCAGATTTTTGATAATAAATGAAATGCCTTATGTTCATATTTTTCAACTCCAATTCCATTTCAATAACAATATCTAACATTATGTATTCCAACAGCGGATCCCATCTCCGCAGATTTTTGATAATAAATGAATGCCTTATGTTCATCCTTTTCTACTTCAATTCTATCTTCATAACATACGCCAAGTTTAAATAATCCATAAAAATAAAACATAACTGCAGATTTTTGATAATAAATGAATACCTGGTGTCATGTCATCCTTTTCAATCCCTATACATGTTGCTGCAGATTTTTGATAATAAATGAATACCTGGCGTCATCCTTTTCAATCCCTATACATGTTGATAATTGTATCCAAGGACATAAAGGTCGATTCTTTATGATGAACCAAATTATTATGATCCATTTCACTTTTAAATGTAAGACAAAACGGAAATCTGGTTTAGGTGTTTAAATCATTAAATGAAAATGTACTGCTATTTTTAAAGTTTTATTACTGTCGAATGGTACACATATTATAGGTAACATCAATCAAACTTTCGACACCCCAAATCTTTAATTTGGGGTAAATCACTAAAAATCAAAAGCTGTACTTAATTTTTTTGTGATTTAAAAATTCCGGACCAAGAATTGAGAGTAATAAATCGGAATTTGCTTGATATAAAATCGGTTAAAAATGATACGCCTGCAAGATGTAAACTACGGTAATTTATAAAATTTTCTGATAAATTACTAAATTTTGCTCGGGCCTTTTTATCTTAATGCTAGCCGAGATCTCTGTCGATGCTATAACTTTGATACAAATGTTTGTTCGTTTTCCATTAACGCATGACACGATTATTTTCTGCAATGATGAAAGGTTATTATCATATATTCATCTAACGAATCCTTGAAGAAACTTTGGCAATTGACAATAAATTCGACGAATAAAATGTCAAACTTTCTTTTAGCGAACTTTTAAACAAATTCTGGATACGCTAATTTTCTTTATACAAAAGTAAATCTAATGATTCTACCAAATTCTTAGTAACGACCTTTTGTCTAATAATCATCAGTTCGTTATAAAAAAAAACAATTGTTCAAAAACAAGTTTATATGCTAAGTAATGTCAGAAAGTGTATTAGAAAAAAAAAATGGATAGATAAGGTAATGCAAACAAAAAATTTAACTTTACACATGGAATAATTTGTTTCATTATGAAAGAAAGATTAGAAGTGTCTTAACATTATGCACAATAATAAACCCTTTAAGGTGATACAAATAAATTTATTCACATGTTAATTCCCGGAAACGAACAGACAGAATTCACGTGACCTTGTGTATCAAATAAGACAATAAAATAATAGGTCTTGAATCAAATCGTCCTTTCTTGCCAATGAACTAATAAAGTTGAGAAACACTTTCAAATTTTTGCAAAAACTTTGAAAAACCTAACTTTCAGAAGATATTTCTTGAAATGAAACATACCTGTGGCAACACAATAAACGCAAAATCGGTTTTTTTAGAAATGGTTGATGATAACCTTTTTATAAAGTAAAGCTACAAATGATTATTTAGAAAATTACCATTGCTATCGACTTAATGTTAAAAGTTAAAATCATTTAATCGATTTTAATCGATTTTAATCTCTTCAAATTCACTTTTTATTCTCTTCGACCAATGGTCAAGATTCTACTTTAAAATACGTGAACTTAACACTCTTAAATTGAGATTGTATTGTAGTAGAAAAAATTGTCAATACATCGTTCAAAAACCAAAATATAACTCCATTTTAATTCCCTATCCTTTAATTTATGTAAAATCTATGATAATATAGTATGGTCCTTTAGTTGACCGACAATTAAGTCCTTTAAAATATATATCTCTATCTATAAAATGTTTTTAAAAATACAACATATTTTTTTAAATGGTAAATTCGACCAAGTTACCAAAACCAAACAAGATAATTTAATACCTCATAATTTAAATTTCCAATTACTAATATTAAACCATATTGCTATGGCAACAATAACAAACATATAGCCTGCTAATATACATTCAGCCAAACTATCATTTACAAATAAAGTGCGTATAGATAAATTTACTAGTCCTGTTAATAGATTAGCCTAATCCAATCAAACAAAATTATAATTAGACAAATAATAATTTCACAAAATAAAAAATAAAAAAAAATAAAAATAAAAAAAGAGCTTACCAAAAGAAATACTGCCAGTCCATTAGAATTCACTGCTTCAATAATAAATGGTAAATTTCTTTCATTTTTCCAATATTCAAAAAACGTTATTTCCACAATTTGAAATAATAACAAAAAAGTTGTATTAGAAGCTATCACCCAGAATACATAGCTTAAATTTGCAATCCTCCTAGATATCGGAATACCAATTACAATACAAAAAATGAATCCAAGCCAAAATAAAATCACCAATGAAAATAATATCATGGCTAATTTTTGTGGTTTTGGTTTTTTTTTAGTTCGTCGATTTTGGCGAATTGCATAATAAGGATCAACTGGTAATACGTAGTGACCTATATCTAACCCAATCAGAAACATAGATAAATAGCCTATGTTTTTTGATATGAAATTATTTTTTAATTAATTATTATCAAGGTATATATGAGTAAAATTTGAAAATAATAAAATTCTATACCCCAAAAACTACATATGCCTTCCTTATTTGAACTAATCAAATCAGTACGATGAGCATATAGTATATAATCTTCAAGACCTAGATAAAGAGTGATTTGATATACTATAAAAGAGAAAAATAAAATTAGACACTGTAAATATCGAAAATTTAGTAGCATTTACAACACCTAATTTTATTAAAATATACTTTACAAATAGCGATGGATAACCCGACTATAGAAAAACGAACATATTTATGAAGTGTTCTACAAAGAGTGACAAATATGGGCAAAAATCCAAGTGTGAAAAAAAAGTTCCAATGTATGCCATACTCGGAAGCATGCTCCTAATAATTTATAACAAATAAGATTGATGCGATGAAAAAAAAAAAAATGAAATTCTTTAAAATATTTATAGACCTATTACATACTTGATAATCAACACCTTTTACCATCATTAATCGTATAAATCCAAGTATTAATATTGGTAATGCTTGTCTGACCGCCCTTAACAATTGTCCTTTGAATGGTTTGAACCGATTTTCTGGTTTTTTCAGGAACGGCCGTGCAGCGACGATACCTGATGAAAACACAAAAGAACCAACCCCAAGATCCATCTATTCAAAATATGTTAATATATTTTATATATTTTGAACATAATAATGATAAATAAATAAAATAACTTACGAGTGAAGTTCCATAAGTTTCTGTTTTTGCTAACCGCCTTGGAAAAACCGGAAAGTCCACCGCCAAAATAGACAAACAAGTTAAAATCATCATACAAGATCTATATGCGCTCAAGAAAGGTTTCTTCCTAATTTTATCAATATCGATCTCTTCTTTAATTTTAGAATCAGCATCTACTAAATTCTTTTCATCGAGTTTTTCTTCATTTACTGATAATTCAACTAATTCTTCATCCTCTGAATCACTTTCCCATCTGTTTTTTTTTTTCTTCTTTTCATCACTCGTTGATTTCGGTGATGAATTGTTGATTATTATCACAAAAGTCAAAATTAATAAGATTACATTTAAATAAAAAGTGTAGCCTGCCAATAAAGTACACGAGAGAAGACTTGGAATAATGAGAATAATGTATTCTAGTAGAAAATTCGAGATGATATTGTTAGAAGCATAGTCGAAAATTTTAGTATATTTGGCCGTTGCTGACCATAAAGCAAATGAATTCTGTGATGATTGATAAATGTGAATTAATCGATCACTTGAATTTTTTTTTTTTTAATCAAAAATTTGGATAACTCTTACCAAAAAAACAAATGATATAAAATATATTTCCAACATGGGTCCACCTTCATGGCCGGTAACCCACTCTTCTTTGGCTTTTTTATATTCAGCTTCATCCATGTTATTTTGGATAATTTAGTTATAAAACTTGCAGTGACCAGAAAAAAAAAATAAATAGATTTGATAATAAATTTAATAAATTTATAATTATGTTTATAGCGGTAGTACAAATACTGTATGTACGTATACTATATAATTATGCATTACATTAATTATCGCTATCGTTATGTTGCGAAATTTTTTCATAACTAGAAAAAGAAAAAGATGATCGCGATGCATATTGCAGTTAAGTGTACCGTTCTCGTAAATTCATATTATTTGCATAATTAATTTGGGCCATTTGCAAGTAACGATAATGTTACAATAATTTTATAGATTTTAAATTAAATTTGTATAAAAAAATTCTATTCAAATTTTGCCAAAATATATTTTTTGATATTGGGATTTTAAAAATTTTGTACAAATTAATCTTATATTTTTCTAAAATCTTGTATATGTATAAATATAAAAAAAAAAACCATACTGTATAAAATATTTTAGATCTAAATCTTGATATTTAAATAAATAATTATCTTGTTTAAATAGTTAGACTTTTTTATATAGTTTATATATATATACAGTAGTAAAACATATAAAAAATTATAAAATTAAATTATTTTATAACATTTTATTACCAAACCAATTTTACTAATTTATATCCTATTTTATTTAAAAGTTTTATATTATTAAATAAAAAATTTTACAACAACAAACAAACTCAATTACAATTTTTAAACTTATTAATATAATTCTTGTTAAATTTGCAAATTTTTAAATAATCCAAAATATAGGATTAAATATTATAATTTCAAGTTAATATTTTAAATTTTACCTTAAAACTGTACTAAATTTAGTACAATGAACTAATTTTAATATATACAATATACTAAATTTAGTACAGCAAACTGATACCCATTAAGTTTTTGAAAAATAGTCCTGCAAAAATATTGTTGCCAAATTTTTTAAACGCTTGTTTTCAAATTGAGACAAGTGCTCCAGGCGTTTTTTAACAGAATCAGACAAAATATCTATATAAAAAATGAGTAATTTGTTTTTTTTTAAACTTGAATTGGGTTTAATAAACTGATTTAAATATTATACCTTCATTTTTTTCATTGTCTGTTAAAAGAAACATCAAAGTCGTGATCGCAGAAAGTATTATCTCTTCATTTTTATCATATAGACATTGAATTATTAGCGGAATACCATCATAATTTATTATATGTTCTTTATTTCGTTTCTCTAAAAGAGGTTTGGTGGTTAATATTTTTAACTCATCAGCAAATGATGGAAAATGATGAAACGGACCAGACCTAAACATAAGTTACACAATCCTCCTAAACCGAATTCCTTCAACTTTTCATCAGATTCTGTCAGAGTATCTGCAATCATATAAATAAATATATATTTAAACGCAACTAAACTTAAGTACTTAAGTTCATAAAAAATAATAATGCTCTACAAACCAAGAAATAAATCAACAACGTTCAATTGCCAAAGCCAATTATAATTTATAGGATCATAAGAGAAATTGACTAAATTAGCAAGAACTTGATACTTTGCTTCTGCAAATTGCATGAAACAATTAAGATTAAAAAGTTATTCTTGTCATAGGACACTTTTAATAAAATTAAAAATACCTTGATCCTTTGTGTCTTGATATTCGGTAACTAGTTGTTGAAGATATTCTAGCCTATTAAGGTTATATTACATAAATTATTAAATTATTTGGACTTAAAGTGCCAACCGTTTAAACAATTTACACTTTTGACTTTCCTTGGAGTACCAGATTTACCCGTTCGTTTTTCCAACTGACGACGTGTGGAAAACATTGCAAATCTCTAAAATAAAAGATAACGATAGAAAATCATGAATCTGGGTGATCCAAGATTTTGAATGCTGAATATATGATAATATTCGAAGTACCCAGAGAGAAATTTGAACTCTAATATAACACAATTATAGGAAAAAATGGTGCCAATCAACAATCTTTCATGTGATATTTTCAACATTTGTGATAAAAAAGCTTGACGATGTGAGTGCAGAGCATGGTACTATTATCGCTGTTTTCGAAATGGTTAAAAATGACCGATTTTTTGTAGATATCGCGAATACTTATGTACGGTGTAATCGAGTATCCATGATATTCACAAAAAAAAGTTTTTGTTGGTGTCATTTTCAACCATGTCGAAAACAGCGATAATAGTACAATAGAACCATGCCCGGCAATTAACAAATCCTTCTTCGAAAGACTGATGACTAAATATTTTTTTTTACTAATCTGATATTAAAAGTCATGCTTACATGTAATTTTTTTATTTTATTTTTATATAAATTTTTATATATATATATTTGACCAAGAAGAGTTTTTTACGGTTTGCAGTTTGCGTAATTTATGAAATCATACCTGACGTTATAATAATTTCGTGCCCCTGATAGTCGTCCAATTAAATTACTTGTAAATGTAAAATTTTAGGTGTGACTGACTAGTTATTTTTTGACTAGTTGTAATTGGTAGAGAATTTGATATCGCTATTCGTGATGCCGATCTTTAACGTTAATTATGACATTGACTGACTCTACGACGGAAACAACTCTTAAACCAACTCCTGTGCGGCGAAATCGTCCTGGAACTAAGTTCGAAGTATGTTATTAATATTAACACCTTTACTAAAGCTTTTTCTACGTAAACTATCTTTTATCAAGAATGCTCACGTACTAATTTTTATTAGGATGCATATCAGTTTCCTCACATAACATTAGACAAGTACGAATCAGCATTCGCATTGCAGGAATATTTACAATCCTTAATACGAACCAACAAAGAAAATATAGACTTATTAATCGAATTGCCACCTGGTCATGAGGAAGATACTTGGCAATATGAGCATTTGAGGTACTTATTATTTGTATCTCTTTATCTATAAACTTAAAAACATAACTTGATTTTTTGTAAATAAATTAACAGGCAATTGTGCCTTGAACTCAATTATTTGGTAATTCAACTTGAAGCTGAATGTAATCGTCAATCATGTCCTGAAATGAAAGCCGATGAATGGATGTATCTTTGTGCCGCCCATCCGAATCCCACAAACGTAAGTAATCATTATTAAATAAGTTTTTTTTTTTTTTTTTCCTTATACTTTTCTGACTTCAATGTACTCTTACGAAATTAAACTTAGTGTTGTGCGATCGATTACATTGTGCATACTTTGGACGGTGCAACAACATTGCTTAATAGCCACAAGTATTTTCCTAGCAGGTTAGTTTCCCTAACTTGATAATTACAGAAAAAGATGTATTTGCTTAACACTTTTATTATGTTATTATGTTATTAAAGAATATCGATACCAGAGACTTCAATAAAATATTATCAATCCATAGCGAGAAGGCTTTATAGGATATTCGCTCATGCTTGGTTTCACCATCGTGAAATATTTGAAGCCTTTGAGGTAAGAATTATGTCATTTCTAATTATGGATCTGCATGTCCGGATGTACCTGTGCTCGACAAAAGGCACAGGCACGGGCGTAGATGCAAAATAATGTCTGGCTTAAAATCACTGGGCACTTTTGTAGGCACAGGCACAGAGTGCTAGGCGAGCTGTGTAAGCATAAAAGGGTTTGGCCTAAATTGTTTAGGCATCAAGGCACAAAATGCTTGGCCCAAAAGTGCCTGGAGCCTTAAAATGCGCCTTAAATGCTTGTCTACAAATGCCTGGAACATTTGCACCCAAAATGGATACAGGCAATCTCGCAAGGCACTAATGCACGGGCATGATGCCTAATATACCTGGCATAGACATTTGCAGATCCCTGTTTCTAATATAGTGGGAAGATCCAGCAATCCATTAATATAAAATAACATTTCATAGAACGAAAATCAACTATATGCTCGATTCTTAAAACTTTCTGATCGCTATGGATTGGTGGCAAAAAACCTTTTAATTATCCCTCAGAACAATAATATTGATAATGATGATAGAGATAACACTCCTTCTTCCGATGTTTCTAATTGACATTATCCAGATTGTTCTTTCATTTTCTGATATATTATATTATTATGCTTGCATAGCTAGAATTAATATTAATAAAGATTAGAATTTGATTAAAATCAAATTCAATGCATTTTTATATACATATACATATACATATTATCGTAATCTACGATAAGTTTATGAAATTGATGAAAAAATAACTCCATTGCCCATTTCAAATTTATCGATCACGAACCCCTTAAGGTCATATACGACCCAAATGATCTTATCTGACCATATCTCCATAAAGACATAATGATGTGTTTTTTTCGTAGTCACATACATGTTCCAATCTTCTACATTTTCAAGATCTAATTGACCTCCAGATCCACCAATAATTGCATATACTGTTCCATCTAATTGTCCACGTTGATAATTATGTTGATGTCCGCTTATTACTAAATCTACTCCATATGAACGAAATAAAGGTACAAATCTTGTACGTACAAATTCTCCCCAACTTTTTTCATTTTTGTCATGCCACGCTTCAGGTTCCCAAAATTCAACGAAAGGTGGAATATGCACAACTACAATTCGAAACTCGGCATTTTTTGTTTCAGGTGAAGAAAGTTCTTGAACAAGCCATTCATCCTGTTTAATGTCATCTATATTACTATCTAACACGATCCAACGTGTATTTGCTATCGTGAATGAATACCAAGGTATTTCTGTAGTATAAGCATATACATTTTCTTTGTCATAATCATGATTTCCGTGCGCATAAATAACAGGTGCCTGTTGTGATAAATGATAATTTGTTAAGGGATCATAAAAATCAGTTTGCCATTGCTGAAGATTTTTGTACTCCTGTACAGCATCGCCTGCATGAAGAATAAAATTTGGCGTATGACGCTGAAAAGCAGATTTAACAAGATGATTAAAAACGGTGAGTCCAAATTGATTATCAGAAAATGCCACTATTTTTATAGGATAAGTATTTGAACTAGAATTATCAGGTGAATTAGGAAAAAATTGAAAAGAATTTGAAGCAATAATGGTTGCAGGTTTTTGTTCATTTTCTTTATGAATTATCTCATACTCATAATTAGATATAGTTTCAAATGGTCCTATAATCGCTTTATATACGTGATGATAATCATCTAATTTTAAAGGGTCAAGGATATTCGACGTGCCGAGTAATATACCTATACCATCACTTGGTCTGTTTTCGTACCATCGAATTCTGACATCTTTAAGTGCACAATTTGTTTCCCAGACTACTAACATCTTTTGAGTTTCAATCATATATAAAATTGGTGCCTTTCTTAAAGAACAAGATAATAAACCCAGATCATATAAATTATTACGGAGTTTGTACTTTATCATTATAAAGTGTAAATGAATTGAAGACCAAAATAAATATAAAATAATCATAAAAAAAATTATCGCTATTATAATTCGATTCTTTATTTTGCGAAATCCGCGTATTGTAGTAAACATTGTCCTCCGGCAAATATACGTTATTTTCTTGAATAGATTTGGATGTTCTTCAATATTCAAGTCTAAAGGGTGTATCACTTTCCGAGAAGACGAATTAAAAAACATTATTAATCTCAATGTTTTCTTAATTAAAAAATCAAGTGTAAAATAGGAAGAATAAAGTCAATGTAGCGGTGTAAATATTGATAAACTAAAAAGTGTTATTACATTCTTTTATAATCATCTTATTGCAGGTTTTCACCTAATTTAATATTAGTGGCACACGAGTTTTCCCATGATACAGTAATATATTATTTATACTTTTATTAATTATTAATTAAATTAAATGCTAACCGCCTTTGAAAACAAATTTGGTCCGAACTTAAATTTACATATATATGTATACCATTATATAATTTCCTAAACTACGAGATTAAAAAGTTTTTTTTTTGGTGTATTTTCTGCATTCATTATTTTTGTCATAACTTTTTTATTTGTAAGTACGTATATCAGATATGTAATACAATACGTATAAAATGTAACTTTATAACAGTAAACAATTCTTGCAATAAATTATGGGTTACCACATTAACTCGTGTACGAGCCTGGGAACATTTGAGGGGGTGTTTAATTTATAATTCTGTAATTTGTTTGTTTCTGTGTTATGATGGCGTCAAATACGAAGCTTTGCGTGATGACCACACAAAAAATAAGGCGTCATTTACATTTGACTGCGCATGCGCTTTAGAGATCTTTATCTTTGCAAAAAAAATTGAACAATTATATGATATCTGCATTAGTTGAAATTTCACTATAGGTGCAGTGAAAACTAACAAGGAAAAGTCTCTCTGCAAAAGCAGATCGAGTCCAACATGAAAATTCTCTTTATTGTCAGTTACGTGCTAACTTGGGGAAAGTGAGAACATCTTAGCTATCATGGAGCGATCCATTGGCTAACCAAATTATAAATGCCGATTCTATATATTATGGTGAGATAGCTCAGTGCAGATAGGAAAGGACAGATATAATGTTCATAATAAAATATGAGAACTTATGAACTCATCATGTACACTGAGTGTTCACACCTGGTCTGTAGTGCACAAAAAAGACAGATGATAAGCTAAAATTATGGCGTGAACAGAATGATGTAATGTATTGGGTTCAAAAGCGTTACAGACCAAAGAAAGTGAATTTGGAATTATCGAGATTCAAGTTGCTGGAAATTTCTTGCATTTGAACCAGAGCTTGGACTCGAATTACCCGAATTACTCGAATAATACGTGTTAGAATTTTATAACTCGAATACTTAAATATTAGCTCGAGTTCGAGTTAAATTTAATTCGAGTCAAATGAGATTATATTTTGATATAAATTACAAATTTTTAGTGATTATTATAGCTAAAATTTCTTGCTTGTATTTAGGGTTAGGACTCAACCCTTTTTTATTTTTTGTTTGAGAATCGATAAATTTTGAACAAAAGAATTACTAACAAAAAAAACACTAGACAAATTAACTAATACGAATAAAATGATTCCTAATGGTCTAATTTTTTAGCCATCAAATTAAAACTTCAGAATCCGGTATAATTGCGAAGCAGTAAAAATTATTAACTAACACTCAACATACATTATATTACGAGTTACGTAGTTGAACTTTAATATAAGTAATATAAAACTCGAGTTAGAAAATCTTGGCTCGAGTTACTTGCTTGAGTTAGGTCGAGTTAACTTGAGTCAAAGTCAAAGCACTAATTTGAACACTCTTATTAAAGACGCAAATGATGGCATCGTTAATTCTGGTGCATATAGTAACAGCGTTTGTGGTGACATTATTAAGTTTGTGGGTATGTAGTTCTTAGGTCAAATTAGTTTTGCTCTTATTGTAAATGTTAACTTTTATGTTACACGCACTCTTATTTAAACCATTTGAGACGTGTAAAAAAAAAGTTTAAATGAGGGAAGTCAATAGAAAACAGGCAAAATTTTTCTAAATAAATTTTTTTAAAACTTTAAAATAACTGTTTTTAAACAAAAGTTTTTTTTATTTTGATTTTATATAGTTAGGCCATACAAATTTGCATTATTGGTTCTCATAACTAACCGGGCGAGTCAACAAACCCAAAATGAAAATTTTTAATTTTTAGGCGCAGTAAGAGGTTGTTAAGTCGGCGTAGGGTTAGATATAGAAAGTGTGCTAAAGGAATAATTCGGAATGCATATATAGCTTAGGAAAAAGTCGGAATGAATCTAATTGGTCAGTCTATAAAAACATACAGCCAAATCTTTGCAAATTACATTCGATGTATGCTGAATCCCAGAATCTCCGATCATTGGTTGGTTTCGATGAATTAAGATATTATTCGAATGCAAAATTAGTGAATTACGTGTAATAAAGTTTAGAAGAGTATTAATACTTGTAAGGTGTTCTATAAAAATTTTTCAAAAAACATACCCAGATTTTCTCTCGATTATCCCGGATAAAATTCGGCTTCTAATCTTTTGTACAACAAGAAGCCGAGTCTCACCCGGATTTGATTTTTATTGGGGTTCTATGGAAATGACCAGGAATTTGTATATGTTTTGTTCAGGAACGAATAATCTGGAGAAAATCGGGCTGCGTTTTTTTGAAATTCTTTTATATGGGTGCCTATAGACCCTAATTTGCAACCTTCTAAGCCACGTTCTATAAAAAGGTCCAACTATGCGTGCAGTTCTTTTCTTTTTAAGATGAATTAGCGTGTTGATTTAGAAATGTTAAATATACTTATGCGAGATCAATACCTTTCTGATAGTTAATTTTGATAAAACTTGTGACTGTGCACGGCTCCTACTTTTGGTATCTGTTATACCTTACTACCTTCAGCAATTAATTTAGAGGAGTAAAAGCATATGAAAAGGCTGAAAAATAAACATCAAACAGTTTAAATAATTCCTTATAGACGTTGAACGATTAATATAATATCTATAAATAATAATGTTAATCTTAGTAATACGCCACGTTCTAAAATTTAAATGACTACATATCATTATTCATTAAATTTTACCTCCTGATAGTGTCGCGCAACTACCTTATTTTTACAATTCATTCTTTCGTTTTTGATTTTTAAGTGTAAAGAATGATTATTAAATGCTTAAGATAAATCATCCAATTTGCAATTTATTCGTGATAGTGCGTAGTCTGTGATAGTCTGTGATTATTTTGTTTATTAATTTAATAAAATAGGAAATCTACGAATCTTTATTTTCGTTATTTAATAAAAGTAAAGTGAAAATGACCGCATTAAAAAAGACAGAAAACGTTAGCTTATATCGCAATGAAGACAGCAGATAATCGAGATATAGCAATTCAAAAATAAGATGACTAATGATATGTAATAGTTATATCCTGGGCAGTTGTGGGTTTAAGCGGAAATTTCATTTCCGCTTACACACATAGCGCCCAGGGTATAAAAAAGGTCATCTTAGAACACAATTATGAATATATGATCTAATGGATATCATTTGATAGAAAGTTAATAGGAACTGCTGCAACAGGAGCACCAGTGATGTCTCACTTTCGTTTGTAAATAATATTAATTCAATAAATGTTTAGTTAAAACTTTTTTATCAATAAAATATTTTGGCGGGTTCCGGGTCATAATTTTATTGCGTATATTTTTAAATTAAAAAATTTTAAATTTTTAAATAAAAATCCGGGTTGGCGGGTGAAAATATAAAATATATGTTATGAGAACCAATTAATCCAGTTTGTATAGCCTTATAAAATTGAAAAAATTTTATCAAGTTTGGTTTAATAATTGCTAAGATATTTTAATTTAAATTTTATAAAACAATTGGTCTATTTTTTATTCATCTTTTCTCAAATGTAAATTTTAATTAGATTTATTAATTACAGAACATGTATAAATATAGGTTTAGATTGCTGTTACTTATATATAAGTTAAATAAAATAATATGGGGCCATTGCAGTAGAAAGGGCCGAAACTCGGAAATATATAATTTTGAGAAAATCATGTTTATTTTTTCGGACTGATCCGGGTCAATCAAAAATTATGCGATTTGATTGGTTGATCATATCGGGTAATCTCGTGACTTACAAGTCTTCTAAAAACTTTTTTTAAAATATCTTGATTTTTTATTATGCAAACTAATTTCCATTTGTAATTGAAAAGTATAGCCCACCTCAAGATTAATCCAAATCTTGAAAGAACTCAAATTTGATTGTTAGGGGAGTTTGGGCCCTTTCTACTGCAACGGCCCCATATTATCTTAATTTTATATACAAATTTGTACAAAAAAAATCAGTTAAATCTAATTTTTTAAAAATATACATAAATTTTTTTTTAAATTTTAAATATATATTTTTTAGCATTTAATAATTTTTAATTTAAAGGTTTAATTTTTAATTTTAAATAAATTGAAATTGAGTTTTCTTTAAAACTAGTATATTTTTATTTTTACAACTTTAACAAAATTATATTTTATTTAAAAGATATTATTAATTAAAAGCTTCATGTATTTTAATTAAAATTAAAGAAAAGGTTTTTTAATTCTAATAATATATATAACATAGATTATAAAAATTAGCATTGCAAACTTCAAAATAATTGGATTAAAAATGCAAAAAATAAAACTTTACAAATTTACAATTATACAATATTTATTGTTTATAGAGATACAAATTCTAATTTAGATAATTATATATTTATTAACTCAGTTTAAAAAAATACTATCTGGATTATATTTTTAACAAATGATTTAAAAAAATTTGACATTTGCTTTTTTTTTTTTTAGAATGGAAAAAGGAAAGCAATAAAACAGAAACTGAAAATATAAACAAACAAAAAAAAACTAGTTTTAGATTACTTATTAATAAATAAATTATTTAATAGTTTATAGATTTAATTATATACTAGTGCGATGGGTGGCGCATTCGCGCCACCCATCTTATTTAGTTATTTCAGTAACTTGCAGCATGTAATTACGGATTAAGCTATTGTGGTTTATATTGGTAATAATGAAAGGTAATTAGTTTGTATTGAAATTATCGTAATTCTATTATGAATTATTTTAAAAAATTCTGGTACAAACTTACCCTATAGACAATACATTTTAAGGATAAGTTTGTATTAAAATTATTGTGCCTTTATCGATAACTGCTAAAAAAATTCTTGTGTTAAACTTGTTCGTTATTCTAATTATTTAATATGTGGTTAAAGTTAAGTTAGTTTGCATTGAAATTATAGTTTCTGTCATGAGTTATCACTATAAATTTTATCATTTTGGTGATATACACATGTGACTTACTAATGTAACGTTTTCATATCTCAATCTAATTTTAATATTATAATGTGTACATAGTAAACGAAAATCAATGATCACGATATGTCGTTAAAATCAAGCTAATTTGGATTGAATACAGTGTCAGTCACTGTAAAAAATTTTGGTACGAACCTTGATCATAACATGCAGCATGCACAATAAACAGAAGTCGATCTTTTAAATTTCAAAAATGCAAACTGCATATGATCAAAAATCGATTTTTTTTTAAAAAAATAAATAAATTGATTGATAAATAATTATTAATTCACAGTAAATTTACCCAATAGACAATACATTTTAAGGTTGAGATTGTATCGAAATTATTGTAGCTTCTACCATTAACTACTGTACATGCAAAACTTGCTCATTATTCTAATTATTTAATATGTGGTTAAAGTTAAGTTAGTCTGCATTAAAAATTATGATAGTTTCTATCATGAGTTATTGTTATAAACATTACCATTCTAGCGATACACAGCATGCGACTTACTAACGCGTGTTATTGACATTATCTATATTTCAATCCAATTCTAATGCTATAATGTATGCACAACGAACAGAAGTTGATCTTTTAAATTCGAAAATACAAACTGCATATAATGATCAAAAATCGATTTTTTTTAAAAAAAAATAAATAAATGTAAATTGATTGATAACTGATTATTAATTCACAGTAAAACTTACCCGATAGACAATATATTTTAAGGTTGAGATTGTATCGAAATTATTGTAGCTTCTATCATTAACTACTGCAGATGCAAAATTTCTCATTATTCTAATTATTTAATATATGGTTAAAGTTAAGTTAGTTCGCATTGAAAATTATGATAGTTCTATCATGAGTTATTGTTATAAACATTACCATTCTAGTGATACACAGCATGCACTTACTATGCGTATTATTAATGTTATCTATATTTCAATTCAATTTTAATGCACAATGAACAGAAGTCGATCTTTAAATTTGAAAATGCAAACTGCATATAATGATCAAAATCGATTTTTTTTTAAAAAAATAAATAAATATAAATTGATTGATAACTGATTATTAATTCACAGTAATAGATCGATTACAAATTATGATGAATTATTACGATATTAACATGCAAATGATATATGTTGTTAATTTTCTCATAGTCTAATTACGGTTTTTGGATATAGCAAATCAAAAATGGTAAAGTACAATTGAATTATTATTAACATTATTATTAAGCAGCGTTTATTACATACTTACATAAGAAATTAGTAAATTAACATACTGATCACATTTTGGATACAACTATGATTCTATTGGTTGGTAGATTGACATCAAACTACAAATTATAGGAATCGCCGAAAAAATTAGTAATTATCAGATAATCCGGACAGCAAACGACTAAAAAAGTTACAAAAAACGGAAAAATCTAGAAATCAATCTTCTAAATTTTTAGTAGGACGTAATTTTTTCATAGCGTTAGTATTTGCTAATATATTTAAGTGGTAGATCGCAGATCAAGGGTATAAATTTTATAAGGTTGTACGGCAGAGATCAATTATAGTTAGTGTCTGACACGCCATTTTGACCTTATAACGAACTATATTACATTTAGTCAAAAGCTATTATTTAGCCTTTAAATTCTATAGAACATAACCTGTAAAATCATAGAGTTAAATAAGATTTTTTTTTTATTATATAAAATAAAAACTTTACTCAGTAAGCGACGCGTATTCGCGCTAAATTATTTTGAAATCTTTAATAATTCCGATTCCCAACCATCTCAAAATAGACTCTTTTTTTCTTTTTTTATCATTTATTTTAACCAGGTACGTGAGAATGTCGATTTTATTTGGCACCATAAGTTAAAACTAGATAAATTTTTATTCTGTTGTTTGAAAGCAATTTCATTATATACTATACTGATGATGTTGTTATAAACTAGTTTCGCGACAACTAACAAAGTTATCCCGATCAAGGTTGAGTAGTTGAACATTGGTTAGATGTAGATTGTCGGTGCAGGACCAGTATGTTCGTTTATATAGGGTTGTCTGTATACCGGTACCATTTGCCTGTGAGTAGTTTATAATCAAACTATAGTTCTGCAAGTGCCAGGAACGGTGCCATTAAATATAGTGCCTGGCTGCCCAGGCACTATGTTTTAACGGCACCATGCCCAGCACTTGCAGAACCCTG
>QKWP01000600.1:121312-145899 GCA_003550325.1 Gigaspora rosea
GATCAAAAAAATATAATGTAATTTTTTTAGAAAAAATTGGCTAAAAATTGAACCAGTGGTCCAAATTTAATGATTTTGGTACCATTCGATTCGTCTCGGTGAGAGGAGTCGAATGGTACCAATTTCATTTTATTTGAATCACTGTGTCACAATATATTAAAGTTTTTGTAAAATTTTATATATAAACATACGGATTTTGAAAAATTTTTTTATATAGTAGAGAGGGGGTCCAGCGCTACTATAAGGGGGTACATAACGTTATTTATGGATGCCCCCTTATATGTACCAAGTTTATTTATAAAAATTTGGAACTTAATTCGTGATTTGTCTAAGAACTAGTAAAAAAACATAGTAAATAGTAGAGATATGTTTACTATGTATTTTTTGCTTTTTTTGAAATCTGCTGTTTCCCAAAGACAAACTGATTTTCTACTAAGTAAATATTTCTTTTACATTAAGTAAAAGTTGTAGCAAAGAAAGTTCTAATTATAATAGCAGTTAAATCATTAAAATTGGCCCAATGGATCACGAGATATAAGCATTTTTGTCTTTGTGATTATATGTTGTTATAAAACGGGTTTTTAGGATAGCTAGTGATGTAGCACAGAATAGATTTTGTGAATGTATAATTTATTTTATATAGTTAATATTTTATTATTATATATTTAATTATATTATTATTATATTAGTATATTTTATTATTGTATTATTATATATATTATAGTATATAAATATAGAAAAAGATTCTATTGGGTAAAAGAATGAGGCACAATAACTGCGCCACAAAACTGCGACTTGGTTACACTAGATAACACAAGATTACACCAACTAATAACTTAGGTAATATGAGATGCAATATGACTACCTTCAATTATCTCTATATAACTACCCTAACTACCCCCACACTAATATAGTGCGAGATACCTAAAGGCTTCCCAAACTTTAAAAGCAAATAGCATTTAATATAAAAATAATATCAAAAAAAATGTGCTGCTATTTTGTAGTTTAACTAATTTACTACAACTTAGCGGCTTTAATTTTTTAAAACTTATTATATATTTTCAATATATATGAGTTTAAAAGTGTGCTATTTTTATATGATACAGAAAAAATTACCTCAAAATGGACAAGTCACGTGTTTTGGCTCACTCCTATTGGTTAATTTTAAAAATTAATTTTTAACCAATCAAAATGCAGAATTTCAAAAAAACATCAAATTTGATTATAAATTTTTGAAAATAGAACAAGCTACATGACTTCTGCCTTTAAGTGTCCTGCACCGTACCTCTACTTACCTTCACACAAATATCCCTACCTACCTCTGGACAAATATTTCCATCTATCCTCATACAAATATCCCTATCTATCACCACACAAATGTCTTGTTTACCCCAAACAAATATCTCTAATTACCTCTATACAAATATCTCTAACTATCTCTACAATAATATAGTAATTATCTCTAGTTATCCCTGCACAAATTAACAATAGAATTGTTACACCTTTTAGAATAAAAAAGTTATAAAAAGAAAGCATTTCTTCCTTCCTGCAAAAGTTAGAGTTCAATACCCTCACCTAGAATCTTAGCTTAGGATAATATCCTTATCCCTTTATTACAATCTTGTAAAATGTAATATTCCCCCTCTAGAGTAATTCCTATAGGCAAGGCTTATTACCATCTTATATTATCTAATAAAATTATATACTATCTTTATAATGAACCGTTTGCCTCCTGCTGTGAAGTAAAAAGTACACTTCACCGTTACCCCATGTATATTCATAAATACATCACTGCACCGGGTGACCTTGTTACTTTGCTATATTCAATACAAGAAGGCTATAACATTGTAACAATGTTTACTTTTTTGTTTATGCTATATAGTCGCAAAGACAAAAAAGCTTATATCTTGTGATTCACTGGCCAGTTTTAATGATTTATTGGCTACTATAAACAGAATTTTCTTCTTTACAATTTTTATTTAATTTAAAAGAGATGTTTACTTAGTAGAAAATCGGTTTGTCCTTTGGGAAACTCCAGATTCCAAAAAAAGGAATAAATTTCCCACGATTTACTATGTTATTTCACTGGTTCTTAGAGGCATGCTATTTATTACATAATTTTTACCATAGATATATGATCAGAGATAGTGATCACATCTATATATTATTAATCAATTAGAATTAGATAAAATGATCACACCATACATAGGTAGAGGTGGCTACTAAGTAAAAACTATTACGTAATAAATAGCATGCCTCTTAGACAGATTACAAATTAAGTTTATAACTTACCGGATCTAATCATGTTTATTCAAATTAAAACTCAGCAAGTGACTCCTACCAATCATAATCATAAATTGCCATTATTCGACAATTTTAGTCCAATAATATATACAGTACTTATTCTTGTTATAGGTGGCAAATTGCTTGCTTTAATAGCATACTGATACACAAAGCAACCAAATTGCATATTTTAATTATATACACAAAAGTAGCCAAGTTTTATATATATAGGGTGGCCAAATTTAGTAGCCAAATTTAGTAAACATATTAGCCAAATTTAGTATATGGGGGTGAGTCAGTAGAAAAGGGACAAATCATTTTTAGTAAAATTTTTTTAATTTTTAAATTAAAATATTTTGACAACTATTTAACAAATTTGCTAAAAATTTTTTTATTTTAATCTTAAAATTATATAGAATTAAAATAAAAAAAAATTATTAAATTTATTAAGATAGTTGTTAAGATATTTAAGCCTAAAGTCAAGAAAACTTTTACTTAGAAAAATTTGTCTCTTTTCTACTGACTCACCCCATATATAGACCAGCCAAATTTAGTATATATAGGACAGTCAAATTTAGTATATATAGGGTAGCCAAATTTAGTATCTATAGAGTGGCCAAATTTAGTATATATAGGATGGCCAAATTTCATATTTAATTATAAAAATACTATAACTTTAACCTGCTATAACTTTTTTATAAATAGATTTAAAAAAAATTAAAAACCATGAAAGTGTTTAGCTTGTTTTAATTTAACATTTTAAGATAGTATTTTTTGTTGAAGAAACTTAACCTATACCCTGGGGTAGAGGGCCTTATCCTGTGTTTTCATGTGACTATGTTTATAATTTAATTAAACTAATCAATACAGAAAATTGCATGTTTTGCCCGTCGACATTTTCGTAGTGCTCTTGTTGCTTTCGTCGTCGTTGTGTGATATTTTTTTTGTACTTTCGTTGTCATTCTTGCAGTGCTTTTGTAGCTTTTTTATAGTGCTTTCATCATTGTTTGGTAGTGTTTTTGGTCATTGTTTGGTGGTGTCTTTGGTCGTTGTTTGGTTCCTTTGGTGGTTCTTTTGGTCGTGCCTTTGGTCGTGCCTTTGTCGTCGTTTGGTGGTACTTACATTGTAGTTTGGTGGTGTTTTGGGTCGTAGTTTGGTGGTGCTTTTGGTTATAGTTTGGTGGAGGCTTTTGGTCGTCGTTTGTTGGTGCTTTTCATCGTAGTTTGTTGGTGCTTGAATCGTCGTTGGGTGGTGCTTTTGATCTGTTTGGTTGTGCTTTAATCGTTGTTTGGTGGTGCTTTTGGTCGTTGTTTGGTGGTGCTTTTGGTTGTAGATTGGTGGTTCTTTGATCATCATTTGTTGGTGTTCTTGGTCGTTGTTTGGTGGTACTTTCGTTGTTGCTTGGTGGAGTTTTTAATTGTTGTTTGCTAGTCTTTTAGTCGTTTGTTTTGTTATGCTTTTTTTACGATTTTTTTTACCTTTACTTTTTTTTTTGTACTTTTCGCTACTTGTATTTTTCTAATAAAAAATTATCTTTAATTAATAATTTTTTTTTTTCCAATAATTGGTTATATATCTCTATAAAAAAGAAACTATTCAAGTACTAAGTACCCAAATTGATCCGCTATAACAACATTTCATTTCAAGTCGGAGCCCGAACTTGCTCGAACTTTGGTACCAAAGTACATCCAACTATCACTGACACCGGCATTGTATGCTATATCAAGATCGCTTTTTTCCTTCCTTTAAATTTTTTCTTCTTCACAAAGGGCATGAAAAAGGGTGAAAGAAAAAACAAACATAATAAAGAATGAATACAAACAAAAGGGGTAACAAAAAAGGGAAAAACAAAAAACAAAAAAAAAAGAAAAGAAAACGGCAAAAAGAAAAAACAAAAGAGAGAAAAAATAAATCTAGATAATAGTATAATCAAAGTCTATACTATGCTTATAAAAATTATACAGTATTGACTTAGATTTCGGTACTGTATCTAAAGTAAAACCTGTAGAAAAAACTATATTTAGAGGTCGAAATATACCAATCAAAACTTTTCTAGAAGGCCTATCTATAGACGTCCGTCAGTCATTGTGATACATGTGAACACACTAGCAGCTGAGTGTTGTGATCTCTCGTGACTTCTCGTGACTTTAGTTTCCATTTTGGAGTAAGTAAACAATGTCAATCTTTTGGAGGGGGTAAGCTGAAATTCCCACTTTTTGGTAAAAGTTTTGTGAAAGCTATGTGGGAGGCTAAAAACCAATATAAAGAGAGTGTAGGAGTTTGCAAAGTATAGAATAGTATAGAAAACCAAGTGCTTGCTTCCACTAATGCTTCTACAAGTTTTTGATATGTACTTCCGGTATTCACCAGTTCTCCAAATAGTCCGAGGACTCGTCAAGCTTGCAACTACTATTCCTAGCCGCTACCAGAGAAGTTTTGTATGATATTTTCTATACTAACTAAACACTTTTGTTGCAGGTCCGTTTGGTGATTGTTGGTTTGAGGAATCATTGGAATGAGATTAAGAAAATCATATTTCAAAGATGCTCTTTTTTTTTACTATTTTTTTAAAGAAGAATTAGCAATTTGAATGTTATCAATTTTATTTGTTGGAACTAGACTGTTTGCACTATATAATTCTTTAATAGATTCTAATTTTGCTCTAAGTAACCTTGTTTAGCACCAAAAATTATACCATTTTAGTACATTTTATTTTTTAAAAAAATTGAAACAAATAATGTTTAATTTTGAATTTTTTATAAAAATTTTTAAAAATTAAACATTATTTTTTAAATTTTAAAAAAAGTAAAATAAAATATGCCAATTTAATATATTTTTTAATGCTAACAAGTTTACAGATGCAAGAAATTATATTCAATTAGTAAAATCTCAAGTAAAATAGTATTTTAATAATTTTATTAATAAAATTATATAAAATACTATTATTCTATAAATAGAAATAATTTATACATTGCACGTGTGATGAGGGTTTCTGCTTTGGCTTCTTTGACTGTTTTTTTAATATTGTCGCACCTGCTGCAGATCATAAAATCAGGTGTAACGTAAAAATCAAAACAATTAAAATATCCTATTTTTTCATTAGATAGGATTAGGGTGAGTAATGGTACAAATATTTATTAAGGTAGTCACTATCCATGGCATTACAGCAATGACGTTGAGGTCATACTACCTTTAGATTAAATTGCCGTCATGTGTGGTAGTAGAGTAGTGGGCCATGAGTAATGACTTACGCCGTGAGTGATCCTGTATACTATGAGTGGTGCCATAATGATCTCAAATAATAATGCCATTTATATTTAAAACTATATAGATAGGGTTGAGTGTTGTCGTTCTCATTTTTTAATGTCCTTATTCTTTGGGATGCTACACTGTCTGGCTAGGCCCAAAACAAACCCGAAAAAATATTTTGAAAAAAAGCTGGCCGGGCCGGGCTTTATTTTAAAATTAGTCCCGATTTTATTATTAAAATCATGAGCCCTCACTGCTAAGATTATAAATTTAATGTTGAAGTTACTCATCACAAACGGTTAAACTCATGAATCTGCCCATTGTTTATTGTTGAAATTATTAACCCGCGAGCAGGGTTGGCAATGGAGCCAATAGAGCCAATGGGGCTCAATGGTTATGCGAATGAAGCCCAAAAAATTAGTATCTATTGGCTCCATTTAGAGCTTCATTAATTGGTATTGAAAGCCCCATGTTTTATCTAACAAAATTCAGTTAGTTAGACTAGCCACTTATCCTACGTTGGAATATTCTGATTGGTCGATATTGTGATGGATAGACATTAGATTTTTAATATGAATAAAAGCTATCAAAATGTTGAAAAAAAATGAGAATTTTTTTGGGCTAAAGCGAAGGGTAGCTTCTATTCGGGCCTAATTTTACTATTAAAACATAATAACCTTTTCAAATTCTTTGAGTCCAAAATCGTGGGGTAGCTTTTATTCAGTAACATACGGTATATAGGATTACTATAAAGTGTATATGTTTGGCATTTTCTCATATCAAAAATTTTCTTTGCTTTTATAATGACTTGAGTGTTAATAATATTCTTACTGCGCTAATATTATTATCATGCCTCTAATATTAAAGTTAATTTATTCAAGAAATATTTTTATTTAAGAATATTGTATGGCAAATAGATACAAAACAGATCTATACTACGATATATGGCACTTATACGGCATATAGCACTTATACGGCATACAGCATTTGTACAGCATATGGCAATTCTATTTATACAGCAAAATGTACCATATAACGTAGTAGTTGTGTCGAGGGTAGCTACCCTCAAGATTTTAAATGGTTGCACCTCTAAGGGAGAGGTATAGATTGTGTGTATGGGCGAGAGAGAGGTTTTTATAGTAAAATTTTGCAAGGAATTTTTTTTGTTAGAATCCTAAAAGTAGTTTCATATACTCAATTTTAAGTTATAGACGATTTTTGACAAAACAAACATTTGTTTTGAATTTTTCAATTGTGTAACGTTACACTTGATCTTGAAATTTGATTGGGAGAGCAACATATAAGGCGCATCGCATGGGGCAATGAATAAATTTACTTCTATAAATATTATTAATTGGTTCTAACTTTTTTTCTAAATAAACTTGTTTAGCACTAAAAAAATATATCATTTTAGTATATTTTATTTTATTTCTTTTAAAATTTAAAATAAAGATACTTAATTTTAAAATTTTTAAAATTAAGCATCCTTTCTTCAAATTTTAAGAAAAATTAGATAAAATATGTTGATTGATATAGTTTTTGATTTTGAACAAGTTTACTTAGTACAAGAAGTTATGATCAATTAGTAAAATTTTAAGTAATATAACATTTTTTAATAATTTTATTAATAAAATTATACAAATTGCTATTATTCTCTAAATTTTACTAATTGATTCTTATTTCTCATTCTCAGTAAACTTGTTCAGCATTCAAAAATACATATATGTATATTTTGACTCAGACTAGTTTGCAACTTCAGATCAGACCAGCCAAATTTATAATTGAGTTTAAGTCTGATTTGAAGTTTGAAATTAGTAAAATTAAGAGTTTGAGTCTAGTTTGAACCCTGGACTATATATGAGGACGAAAGCATTTCGGGTTTGAAAACCATAAAATTAAAATTTGAAGACGAAATTGTTTTTGACCTATTTTACTTAAAAGACGAAATTATTTGATACTTTTTTTGAATAGACGAAATTATAAGGAACATATCTATATAAATTTTATTTGCTCTTTCTTATAAAAAATTTTAATTTTCTCTAATGAAGACAAAATAGGCCTTTTCCAAAAATCAATTTCAGTGGCATCACTATCCTGGACTAAACTAGACCAAACCCGAACTCAGATCTAGGAACACTAGGTAGTTGGAAAATTAAAATGAACTGAACATGTTCATGAACTTTTGAACTGAACTTGAACAGAACCTGGACTAGCTATAAAAGTTCAATATTTAACTGAAACTTGAACAACATTTAAAAAAATGTTCAAGTTTAGTTCAGTTCAAAATTGAACTGAACCTGAACTTATCTAAAGTTCAGTTCAGTTCAGTTCATAGGAACCCTACTTAATACTGTATATATATAGCATCTTTTATATTTTTCTATATTTTTTTATATTTTTTTTTTAAAAAAAAATTATTTTAATCAATTATATAATTATTTTAAAGTAATACAATAATTATATTTTTGATATATTAATAGTTATATATATAATCAAAAACGTAAGGTTATGTCCGCATTTGCGTAGTTGTGTCTTTGATTCACTTATTATTTTGTACTTTAGCAAGACACTAATCATCGAACACACAACGCAACTAGTAGTGATTTACTATTATAATTTATAATCTACAACCTTACACGCGGTCAAAATGTCAAGCGAATGTTTTTAAAAAAAATTTTTTTTTTTAAACTTTATAAATAAGTATCGTTGGCCACTGCATGTAATACCTGTGTATTATCGTTATATAAATTATAAATTATATTTAGGGGATATAGACTTCTACTGTATGTCATGAAAAGTAATAAATCAATGACGGTATACGGAAACCATTTAAAAGTCTAAGGAGCTTTCAAGAACCTAAATTATAGGTCGGAACTCAATTTTTAATAAATGGAAAATAACTATTCGGTCAAGCGAATTCATTATCACGATGAAAAAAAAAGACCATCTTTTTTTATTGTTCGGAGCGTAGAACCTCCGCATCTATTTTTAGATCAGATGATCATCAATTTATCTAATTCATCGGTTCTATTTTTAACTAATAGCCAAAAAATAAATTCCTAGCTCCGGACACTAACAGTGTCTATTTTTCTAGTCCAGAAGTCATAGAGTTGTGCCGATTGGCTAAAATTTAATATCTGCATTTCGCAACATGAGTTTTTGGCAAAATTATCGTAAGGATTACTTCAATTAATCATAGTACTTGTGCACGATCTTTATAACTAACCAAACACATTAAGAGAGAAGGGAGATGCTAGAGAGCACTTAAGTAAGGACATATGAGCACTGTTCAATAGAAACAGGGGAAATCTCTTTATAAATCTGGTCAAATTGATCAGATTTAAAAAGAGATTTCCTCCTTTTTTATTGAAAAGTGCACATATGTATGACGCGAAATGAGGGGGGATTAGATTATCAATCATGCGACTTACTCCCAAAATTTATTTGACGAAATAAAATTTGCGAATTTTAATAAATCAAATAATCCAGGATTTTTTTTTTTTTTATCTACTTTGAAATTTAAATTTTAAAGGTGACATTTCAAAAATTGACAATTATTAAATTTTATATCAATTTCGTTCACGTAGAAATCAATTCTATATTCTGGCTTAAGATGTTTTGTGGCATCTACTATGCATTTCCCCATGAGCACTTTCAATGAGTTATTTTGCTAAAAATTAGCGTCACATCGCATCGCATAAACAAGAATCTCTAATTAATATAGATATGTATGTATATATATATATATCCTATTGCGGATGACATGCATTTTTGAGGCTTGCTTGCTTTCACTAACTTAATAAAGTGAACTCAAAAGTACTTACGTATGTAGTGAATCAAAATTTAGTTCCGATAACTATAAAATAGTAATCTTTACGCCGTGTGCAGTTAGGAAATAATATAAAGATGACGCCGTGTGCAGCTAGGAAATAAATTGTTCGTGTATAATTTAATATAAAGATGATTAGTATAATTAGTATAGCAATAACGGTTATAAACGGTTATAAACAGTTATAGGAAATTCAGCAATCCGGGGAGGCTCAGAATAACATCAATAATCATTTCCATTATAATTTCCATTATAACTTCCATTATAAATTCCATTATTGTACTACATACCGATATTGGTATTTGATTTCTCTAAATGTAGCGGTATTATGATAAAATACAGGTTTTTTCACCTTTTACTATATGATCATTGACATTCAAATCGGACCAGGGTGATACCATGGGTATCTTTTTTCATTGGCGTAATAAATATAAACAGCAATCTTTTGTGATTTTACTCGATTTAAACATGGAATTTAGTAAGCACTTACCTAATTACAGCTGATATAGTTTGAAAGTTTGGCTAATTATAAGGTTCAGCCAATTATGGACTAAGGAGGTAAGGGAAATAATTTTTTTGGATGGTGAATATGTAAGTAAACACCTTTTTGCAAACGATAGATCAACTAATAAATATGTTTTTTTTTATTTTATAAAAATTTAATTATAATTATGACGTTAAATAGGACAAAAATTTTGTAAGAGAAATCGACTTTGACGTTAAGTAAACTTAATAAAGTAAAGTAACAAAAAATCCAGCAATTCACGTTACATCTGATCTTGTGAATTTAATTTTCCTTATTTAAGGTTTTGTACTACTTGCAGAAATAAGTAGTTACAAGTATCTATACTATAATTAAAATTGTGTACATTAAAAATTAATATTTACGAGTACGATTATCAAATTTAATTTAAATATTTATTTATTACAGTATTATACCTCAAATTATAAAAAGGGAAGAATTTCATATTTTTTTAATTCACACGAAAGAAACAAAAGGAAATTTTTTGTTTTTTTATTTTTTTTATATAATGAGTTTTAATCGTAGTTGCCCCGTACATAATAAAGATGAAACAGATCCAACAAAATTTTGGGATGATGGGTTACATTGGGATGGTAATTAAAAATTTTAGAAATTATTTATCGTAAGAAACCTTTTTTTTTTTTTTACTCACTCATATTTTGGAATTAGCCCACAGAATAGGATGGACTATTTCGGGTGTATTTGCACTAGTTGCAACATTAGTTTCGTTTTATTTGATTTTTAAACATTTACAAAATTATAATAAGGTTTTGTATTATACTTTGCTTTTTAATATTTTATAAATATATATATATATATATATATCATAAATTGAAATATATGTTTTATGTTTTAAAATTTCATTTACGATAATAGCCAAATCATCAACGATACATTATTCGCATTATTCTTATGGTTCCGATATATGCTATCATCTCCTGGTTATCTTATAGATACTTCCGTTATAGTACTTACTATGAAACAATTCGAGATTGTTATGAAGCATTTGCTATTGCAGCATTTTTTGCTTTACTTACACAATTTGTTGGTGAATCACACGAAGAACAAAAAAAAATGTTACGTACTCGTGAAAAACAAAGTCTTCCATTTCCTTTTTGTTGCTTTAGATATAATCCAGCCAAACATAAGTTCCTTATCCTTGTAAAATGGGGTATATTACAATATGTTATAATGAAACCTATAATTACACTTATTTCACTTATTACCGAAGCTTTTGGGGTTTTTTGCGCGGAAAGTTTGAGTTTTGCTTTTGCTAGGGTTTATATGAAGATAATAACATTCATTTGTGTAACTGTTGCGATGTATGCTTTGGTGTGTTAAGTTTAACTTTATATACTTTCCTATACTTTCATTTAAAATTTACGTGCTACTTACCTTTAAATTTTTATCATTATAGGTGGTATTTTATTTAACTATTCGTGAAGATATTAAAGACGAAAAGCCATTTTTAAAATTCCTTTGTATAAAATTAGTCATTTTCTTTTCGTTTTGGCAATCCATAGTTCTTGCTATTATTGCTGACTTAGGTAACTATTCCTTAATCTCTCATTTAAAAAAAAAAAAAAACTTAAAAACATTAATATCCTTAACATTTTTCGATTTAATCTTTAATATTTAAATAGGTATAATTAAAGAGACCCAATATTGGTATTTATACTTTTCATAATTTCATAATTAAATTTCTTTATTTTCTAAATAAATATGATACTGATAAATTAAACTTGTATAATCATTCTTTCATAATAGGACAAGTGCAAATGTCAGTGGAGGTTTAGCCGCCATGTTAGTCTGTATAGAAATGGCTGTCTTTTCAGTTCTACACATAATTGCATTTCCTTATCAACGGTATGAAGAAGACAAAAAAATTCCAATATCAAAAGGATTAGTGGATGCTTTTAATCCAATTGATATTTGGAGAGAACTTGTATATATTTGGATCTATTTTAAGGATAAAATTACTGGAAAACAAACACCCAGAGCTAAATCATTTATGGACATTGAGAATGCTATTAAAGGTGATTCAACTAATGGAAAGCAACCATCCAAAGCTAATTCAGATATTGAAAGTGCTTATATTAGAGATGATAAAGACAAAACGAGTGAAAAAGTAGAAAAATGAAAGCAATAAGATTTGAAATTATACATATCGATATTGGATACCGGTCTCCTCAATAGTCACATGGTCTAGTCAGGAATTTATATTTTTATTACGGGATTTATAATAGATACATTATATAATTCAATTCAATTAGAAAATTTTAACGTGATGATAAACATTGGGTATATGTATGACTATAAAGAGAGGTGGCGATGTATATATACAGTATCTCACTTACCCAAAATAGAATTACCATAATATAACCTTATATATATAAATATAACATTAATCTCGTTCATATATAATAAATAATTTTAATAGTTAAATAAATTCACTTAATGTTCGTAGGTACTAACATGTGATCAACTTTCCCACTGCATTACATCATTCTATCTGTCATATTTGTCATATTTGTCATATTTCTCATATTTGATATTTGATATTTGTCAAGTTAGGATATGTCAGGCAAAAATTTTTGATACTGTAGAAAATTTAAATTGTATCTGTCACACGTATCACGAAAGAATGTATACGCACGTACGTACGTACAGTACGTACACTAAATATTGGGTATATACTCTATGAAGTAAATATGTATCAATTTGTTTTTAGTACTTTATTGCCAAGAAAAGACAAAAAATAATGTGTTTGCTGACGCCAAAGCTTGGCTAAAGCTGAAATTAACAAAGTCAATTTGATAGACAACTAATTAACCAATCAAATGCGTTAGTAACAATATAGAATTTCATAAAGGGCGATTGTTATAATATTACACGTTAAAGACAATTTACTAGAAAAATTTTATGCCTCATCGTGTGCTACATACATTATATAGGAGTACATTATATACTGAAAAAAATGTTAATATATTACAATTTTGAGAAAATCTTCTAATGCAAAATATTATATATAAAAAAAAAAAGGATAATTATTTATATTTCAAGATATTGAATGTGTCTGTTCTTTAAAGTCTTTTTTATAGTGTTATAATGTTAATATATATATATATATTATATATGAAATATTCTACGATACGACACCAAACATCCAGAAAGGTGGTAAGCCTCTTCTTCTAGCCTCATTTCCTATACCAATTATTACATTCAATTCTTCTTTGTTCGTTTTGTTACCTATATTAATGTTATTTATTACGTTATCAATGTTATCAAAATACTGTGAATAAATATGTTCATCTTGGGTTTGACATATATCTCGATCAGTACCACTAGCTTTGAGCGCATTCTTTGCCATATACGCTAAAGCTATAATAGCACTATCATATATTCTATTATTATAATATTTGAAATGTTCTATAATTGCTTTACTAATTCTTTGTCCATTTTTTGTTGTATATTGCCATATATTTGACCCACAACGTCCATTTTGTATTATTCTTACAATAAGCATCCAATATTGTAAATTTAATGTCGTGTAACGAAAAACATTCTCATCATAATCTAATGGTTTAATTTTACCAATATCAACCAAATTTTGAACATACATAATCTCATGATTTTGTGAAATCTTTGGCATTGATATATCTGCAGGAATATTAAATTGTTTACCAATTCGCATTCGTGCTCTATTGGCTACTCGAAGGTAAAGTCTTACATCATTAACAAATCCGGATAATGTTATCACTTGAAGATCGAATAAAGTACCACGATGATTGGATTGTCTCCCTATTTTAAGATTTTGTGGTGAATTAATTAATGATTCTAACCAATCAGATGCAAAATTTTGAAGATTCATATATTCCTTATGAGTAAGTACACGTTTTCGATAAAGAAGTCTACATGCATCCAAAAAAAAGCTTGGATCGGTATCAGTTAAACTTTTTGAAAAAGTTGCATCAACATTTAAAAATTTTGGTATCATTCTTGGAATTTTATTTAAATAAGGAAAATTATAACCTTCATTATTGATGGTTTCATTATTCATTATCTTAGAAGATTCTTCAACGTTATCTTGTTCTCCAATTGCATATGATGAAAGAATAAATGTTCTAATTAGATTAGCAGCCCATTTTGAATATTGTTCATCACCGGAAAAATAATTTGCAAGGGCCAAAGTTGTTACATTTTCAAATAAAATATCAGGTGATAGCATAGTGGATGTTCTAAGTGATTCTTCCATAAGACCAGAGAGACTAATTTTCTCGATTTCTTTTTCTTTGATTTTTAAAAGATGTAAATGATGAATATTCGCATCAACATGAATATTAGATTCTGATTCATATAAATTAATAATTTCAGATAATATATTATCAGCATGATTAATCAACACATTAACTATTTCAATAACTTTTGGTACACCTAACCAAAAATCCAATCTTGCTTTATTAAGTAATTTTTCATCATAAAGAAATAATCGAAAAGGATCAAACCCTTGAATTTTTCTAGCAATACGTTCGTCTAAATTATCTATAAAGTTTTGAATAGCTAATAATCGATTAAATGCTCGTATTGATCCTGCTTCTTTTATTTCTTGTGACATTTGACCCGAAAATAAGCGAAAAACCCAACCAGCTGATTGATATTGTACTTCTTCCGATTTGTTAGGATAACTATCTGGTTCCCATGAAACAGCTGAAATTTTATATGATGGAGGAAATCCTAAACGCCATAACATTTCCAACTAAATAAAAAAAAATATTATTATTATTAATATCATTAATTAATTATCATATAAAATAATTAAAAAAGAAATCGGTAATTATTTATACCTTTGATCTTCTACCATAACGCATTTGTTCATTATATAATTTATCAGAATCATATCTAAAGATTATTTGAGGTTCTTCTGGAGTAATAGGACGAACATCTGATTCTTCTAATAATTGCGAATTATTTAATAATCTTGCCATTGGTACTATAAAATATTTATATTGATCACCAAATAAATTTAAACGAGCTCGAATATCTGCAAATGCATTAGGTGTTAAAAAACAATTCCCATCAAATGGTAAAATCCAACGTGCGTTTAATTGAGATTTTCCATGAGAAAGTGCTACATTTCGACCACCATTCTACAAAAAAATAGATTAAGAAAAAAAACAACCAATTTAACCATAATTTATAACATATTAATCAAAAAATAAAAAATTAAAAATTAATTACATTATTCATAGCATATAAATTTTTATCAATATAAGTATAATCAATCGCTCTTAATTTTGCAACCTTTGAAAGACGAATGAATTCATCCGAATTGAAAAAATCAGGTTTTGGAAAGTCATCAATACGAAAATCAAGTTTAGAATATTCATTTTCATTAAAGGGTATTCTAATGTAATCTTGTTTATGTAACTTTAAAAGACTAATTAATGTATCTTCGTAATCAGGATCTGCAATTCTATTAAGTATCCACCATTTTTTTGTATTTAAAAATTCAGTTTCATGTTCTAATATAAACCTTACATTTCTTAATGTCTGTCCTGCTTTATGACGTGGTGGAAGATCATTACCAAGTATACGATATAATATAATCTGGTCTCTTATTATTGGATTAGGTATAGGTTTATATGAAGAAGGAGAATGATTTATTAATAATGAATTATTTCTAAGTTTAAAATCTCTAAGTGTAAAATGTGGATATATTAAATATATGAATAAAAGTCCAATTATAACAACTATTAATGTTTGGAAAACTAATAATAATAATTTTGAATTAGAAGGTTGATGAGAAATTTTTTTGTCAAAATGAAGGTTGTATTTATGTTTATTAGAAGTGATCCTTTGAATAAAATTTTCTCTAGGAATAATTGGTGTTAAACTACGATTCATATTCGACCTAGAAGGATAAAATGAAGGTGATTTAGATTTTTTATCTATTTTCGCCAGGAGCCTTGCCTGACGGGCTTGCATTCTTGGTTCTTTTCGAAAGATACAATAATGCTCACAGATCAAAAATAATTAATTTAATGTAGTATAACTTTATAAATTTTTTGTAAAATGAAAATCTTTTGTTTGTGCTCAGGAAAATTTGAAGATTAATTTAGTAAAATGATAAATTCAAATCAAGAATTATTCTTTGCATCACTCACGTTTTAGTAAATGTGACAAACAATAATTTAATTTCTTATATATTCATAAATTCGAAACGATTCACCTGTTACAACAGGTTTATTATTTACTTTCTCGGTTAATTAGATCGAGGAGCGCACGTGAATATGTTAAATCTTACGTAATTAATAATAGCATAGATATACTTTAATAACGTAGTACAATGGATTAATTATGGTACTAATATTATACTAAGAACCTAACTCGTCAGTTTAAATCTTATCCTTATTAATTCTGTAATTAAGATTTACCAATTGATTAAGGTTGTGCCCAAAACCTCTTTTTTGTAGTATAGTTCGGGTTTGGAATTCGGGATTTCTACTTAATTTGGATCATAACTAAAACCCAAATATATGTCCCATTTTATTTAATAGTGTCAAACTTAAAAACCAATCAAATTTGCCAATAACAGATAGCAATATGTACTGTATATGCGCATAACAATATTAAAATGGCAGATCACGAATTAACAACTTTTAACAAACAAGACCATAACAGCTGTAATGTTCTATTTTAGATCGTTAAGAATCTTAACGATCTATTTTAGATCATTAACTTAATGATCTAAAAATAGATCGTTAAGATTCTTAACGATCTAAAATATATCATTAACTTAAAGATCTAAAAATAGATCGTTAAGAATCTTAACGATCTATTTTAGATCGTTAAGAATCTTAACGATTTATTTTAGATCGTTAAGATTCTTAACGATCTAAAATAGATCATTATTGCGCTTTGCAAAAATGTGTGACCTCTGCAGATGATGTCATGTAAAATCACAGGAAATCAGGTGATTTTTCAATTCTAAGAGAATTTTACTGATTTCCAATATAAAGATGCGTTAAAAGCAGTTTCTATAAAGTCAAATTACGTATCAATATAAAATATTATAATGCTTTAAAAAATCTTCAAAATATGTACTTTGATACTATACTTGAAGTGGCGTATTATTTATCTACATTATTATGGTTATTCCTGTATTCATTATCTTAATAGGAAACTATTACACCGAGAGCTCAAGGAAAAACTAGAAGTTTCTCTTGTACTTAGTGAGTAATTACTGTATAAAGTTGTATTTTTTTGACGAACATAATCTATTTGCTCTTTCACCCAATTAGGATTAAATACATTTTTGACAGCTGCAGTCCGATTACCTCTATGTAGCGCATTAGATAAGTTACAATTACATATGTTTTGTTGTAAGTCAAGTCAATTCCACAATACAACCATTTTCGACAACTAAAACATGTTCCTCTGCGATATTTTAGCTTTGTTTCTTGAATATCAGCCATTATAACCAAGTATTAAGGAATACTTATGTAAAGAGAAAGAAAATATGTTTGTCGAAAAAAAAGCAAATATCAAATATATAAGCTTTGGGAATGACGTATTTTTTATATATGATCGTTGATCGAAACTATGATTGAAAGCATAATTTAATATATAAATTTACATAAATTTTAAATTTGAATTTTTTATTAAGAATCACAGAGATTTTTCGACATCATCACTGTGAAGATCACAGGGCAAACTTTTTTGCAAAGCGCTATAACTTAAAGATCTAAAATAGATCGTTAAGTATCTTAACGATCTATTTTAGATCGTTAAGATTCTTAACGATCTAAAATAAATAATTAAGAACTTAACAATCTATTTTAGATTGTTAAGATTTTTAACGATCTATTTTAAATCGTTAAGATTCTTAACGATCTATTTTAGATCGTTAAGATTCTTAACAATCTATTTTTTAAATTAATGATCATTTTACATGTCAAAACAATAATGTCAACGATTTTAAAATTTCATTCGAATGTTTGTCCAACATGTTTGGACACGAGTACTATAAAGTAATAAGAGAAAAACTCGATCCTAAAGTTCGTGTGACCATTTTGGATTCGACTTGCATTTCTTATTTGGGATAATTCCCAAACCAGTTTTTACATATAAGAATTTGGGATTTTTAGCCGTAATATAGATTACATGCCAAAAGTATTTGACATTACGGCAAATTAAATACAATTTTCAAAACCTAATAAATACTATTTGGGTTTCTACCAAATCCCAAACTGATAGGTTTGAGGCGCAACCCTACAATTGATATTGAAATGTAATAAAACAAAAAAAAAATTCTGAAAAGTAAATTTATCTTGAGAAGGTATCTTTTTTCTGTCACAGCTTCGATGCTTTTAAGTGACATTTGTGTAGTCACATAGTAATATACCAAAAATATATAGCAATGCTTTGCTTATCCGATCCAGATATCCGATCCGTTATACCTAAAAAGTCAGCTTTTCATGCTTTTCAAATTATTGCGATAGTTGATAGTCATGGCACAAAAAATTGACGATCACAGACATTGACTCTCCTAATACAGTAATACTACGGTATCCTAATTTTGTCTAAAGATTGTAGAAATGATATGTTTAAATTTTCGAAAATTAGTTTTTGACAAATTTATAAATTTTTTTGCATTCTTGTTTTAGATTTTGTATATACTGTATTTTGTAAGCAAAAACAGGATTCTGAATTGCTTAGTTAAAATGGAGTTAAGGTATACGGTAGCTTTACACATGATAAATTCTACCTCAAGTTTCCCATTTATTATGATTTTACAATTGGATAAATAAATTTATGTGATTCATCCACGACTATTATTTAGTTAGGAGGAAGGTCTTCTGATTGGCCAATAAATTCTATTTAATTTACATTATTTATACAGTTTAAAGTACTTTTAAAAAAAAAAGTAAATATCACGTAATAAAATAAAAAGAGCCATATAAAAAGCTGTAACATTCTGTGATCACTACGTTACCAGATTAAGGATTTAATTACTATAAGTAAAAAAAGAATAGAATATAAAAAGCTTATTGGAGTTATAGAACTCCATAACTAAAAAAGATCTTTAACCCTTATTCGGTTGAAAAATCTAGCTTAGTAGTATAGTAGTAACTTGCTTCTGAAAAGTTACCTTTTTCAAACAAATGGATGAGGGTTAAAGATCTTTTTTAACTATGGAGCCCTATAACTTCAATAAAGCTTTCTACAGTATATAGCTATTTTTATTTTACTCTGGCTTGTTACTAAAAATAATGTTAAAAAATTAAATATATAGAATTTTATCAGGCAATCAGACGAATAATGATTTGCTAAAAAGATTTATTTAATTTCTAATTAATAATTAAAAATTTGTTTTTTTTAATTAATCTAATAAATGCTTTAAAATATATTAATTAAATAAATAATAAATGTTTTTGTAATACTGCACCTGTAAGTATATACCGGTATAATAGTTGTTATAATATATTAGTTAGTGGATGTGAAATATCCAATAATTAAAATTATATTCATATTGTGATAGTGTCACACCTGAAATATACCTCCCAATGGGGATTTCAAGGGACGAAGTATTTTTATTCTAAATACTATGATATAAGATGATTTAGCAATTAATAAGTTGTCAAGGATGCGACTTTGTAGAGAGGTTTCAAAGGCTTTTATTGGAAGAGACCACGACTCGATTGTATATGAGGATACAAAGGTTAGTTGATATCAGTTTTAATAGTAAGCGCTTTATTAATTATGCATACGATTGTAACATATTTTAAGGAATCACGGTTGATTAATAATTTGATGAATTTAAAATGTAACGTGTATGAAGACACGAATGTTATTTATTAAATGAGATAAAATAAAAGTAAAATAATGTAATACGAAATAAAAGAAATCATACACGATTTGGGGAAAGTATTATACCGATTCTTGAGATAGTCTTTGTTATCGCTAATACTTACTGTATACTTATCTATTAATTTGAGAGGTTGTTTCGTCATGCATTTCCGCGGATATGCATGTCCGTAAGGCAATGTGAAATTTTCTAGAAATTCCACATGTCAATAGAATAAGTAAGTATTTTCATGTTTCGCATTAGTACGTAATATAATTCTATTATATTATAAATTAAAACCAAGATATACTGTTCAGTTAAAAAAATTTATAAGTATAAAGCACATTTATAGAGCATACATTTATAGAAGTCTTACTGTATTACTATATTATATATAGTGACTCGTCGCTAGGGATGGTAAAATCAGTCCAGGTCCGGTCTTGGTCCTAAGACTTGTAAGTCCTACTACACGGACCTTCGAATCAAGTCCTCATATAATAAGTCCAGAACTTAGATCCGACCAAGATTAATCCAGGATTAAATCCTTGAACTCAGTCACCGATACCTTCTATCCAATTAAAATTCTTTGTTTTATTGTACATACTGATTGGTTGAAATCATCTTTATCATACAGCATATACTAATATTCTAAAGAAAATTATTACAATATAGCATTATATAACTTGCATTAGTCTTATCAATATAGCATAATATAGCAAAATTAGACTATATGTTGTAATCAGTGTTGGGTTCGCTTATAAGTCCAGTAAAATGGAACTGGAACTGGACTTATAAATTGGTGGACCTATAAGTCCAGTAGTCCAGTTTATAAGTCCAGTAGAGCGGACTTTTGGTCCAGAGTCCAACACTGGTTGTAATGTCAGTAGCATTCTTGTTCTAATTATAATCTTTTAGAGATTTGATTAGTAGGATTTAGAATTTAGTATTTACTAATACTATATATATTACTAATCTAAAAAAGTTTATTAACAATAAAAATAACAAATTTATGCAATAGATAAAATAGCATATTTAAGCAAATTTACAGTAGGATGTCCTTTTACAACAGCGAAATCGTAGGGTTTTTATAACTTCCACTTTCTTAAGGAAACCATGAGGCTTAAAAGAAATTATCTAAAAAGATTGTAAGAAGGTGAACTCTAAAGTAGGGGCTTACAACAATAATAAGGCTTTGCTTTACTCATTAAAATATTTAACATCGCAGCCTCTTGTAATTATATCTGATTTTCTCTTTTCTTATTACGCGTACTTGTTATTCGGATGTTTGAATTTCGCATTTGTTTGTTTATTTATTCAGCCGACAAGCCTTACCCGATAGACAAATATTTAGTCTCAAATTGGATAGTGTTGTTAGACCTAGAAAAACGTATGAAACATACAACAATGATAACTCTTGACCCTGTGGTCCAATTTTAATTAAATTACCACCATCGTGACCATCTTGATGAGAGCTTTCGAATAGTACCAAAATCATCTCGATTGGACTGTTCTAGCCCAAGCTAGTCAAAACTGAATGATTGGTTTTTACAAAACGTCCTACTGCGCCCAAATCTTATTGGTCGATCAATACTGCGCCATCTGTGACACTGAAATATCGAACATTTCGAGTAATCCTAGACATTTCAGTTGATCACAGACATGTCTGACATTCTGGACATTTTAGACATTTGGGACATAACAGTTTTGACAGATATAATTAACATATCTAATATAGCTGATATTTAGGATATATGTATCATATTTATTATCTTTATTATATTTATTATATTCATTATATTTAGCATTAGCATATATCAAATATATCGATTATATAGATCTCTTTATTTTTTATTGTATTTATTTATATTGGACAAACATGTATAAATACTCAAGGTTTTTCTTTTGCTAAAAAGCAGAGAGAAGAATCTCTGGTTTATTGAATAAAGGATAAGTGAAGTAGTGTGTCTTCACTGAAATACAATTGATACAATTCTTAGTATCCTCATATACTATTAATTGTGGCCTCTTTCGTAATTGCAAATCCCCCAAGCCTCTTTACAAAATACTGCCCAAATAACAGTATCCCTTTCGACCCTTGCATACCATAGTAATTAGTGTGAATTACATAAAGTGTCTCCTTGCATTAGTCGCACTGTCTCTAGCATTTCTCTAAAGAAATAGAAATCTAGGTTGACAATTTGGTGGTGACTGTGAGATTCACCAACTCAAAAAAGAAAGAAAACGTCAGTAAGAACCGTTTACAAATTGAAGCATCCTGAACCGAATTTTGAAGATACCTATGTAAAATTTGGAAGGTATATAAAGGAAGACCTTACGGAACTTTTCTACTAAGCATATCATAGTAGAAAAACGCAACGCCGAAGAACTACAGCCGTCTAAACATTGGAAGGACTTAATTGTTTGAAGTGAAAGCATAAGTATTTGCATTGTGACAAATAGCTTCAAACAAGATAGAACACTAGTGAATGAATTTTGATTTTGGAAAGTACTTATCTAAGATAGTTCAACATCAATTCCTGCATACATATCAGCTTCTTATTGAGGAGAAAGAAGATTCTTGTGAAATTTGTTACTCTTTTACTGTTACTATACCTATACCTTTTTAAAATTTTGCTAGTTGGTATAAGGAAACATTTCCTGTTGTTAATTTTACTAGAAGATCATTAGAATATTTTAATACCCTTGAAAATATTTACAAAGAATTTAACTTACCTTAGTATAAGAATACCATTTTTAAGTTAATCTATAGTATTAGATATCAAAGCTCCCTTGGAAATATAATTGATATTATTCATCTTATTGTATTTACAGCTGTATACTCTAATTTTTTTGAAAAGAACCCTTTAAATTTAACTGACGAAGAGCTGATAGGGAACCTATTGAGGACATTTTTAAACAGATTACTTCTGGAACTCCCTATTTCCCATTTGCATTAACTTTAGTTCATAACCCACTTTCTGAATTACCTTATTTTGGTGTTAATCTTTCTACTTTAAACCTTACTTTTAATTCTTCCTTACCTAAATCAAAACCTATTACAAAACCATTGGTAAAAACATTAACAATGGTATCCAATAATAAGATTTTAAACTACCTTAAGGCCAATACCACTGGCTCTATCCTACTTAGGATTGAACCTTTTCTTGGGAATGAGACACAAGACCCTTATACTTGGATTGAGAACTTTGAAAAGGCTGCATCAGCAAACAAATGGAATGCTACGCGAAAAAGAGAAGTTTTACCTGCTTTCTTACATGGAGTGGCCGATGAATGGCAACAAGCTTTTTATGGTACCCAAACCACTACTGGTAATCCCAATTGGGCACTCTGTGGCCGATGAATAGCAACAAGCTTTCTATAGTACCCAAACCACTACTAGTAATCCCAATTGGGCACTCTGTGAACACTATTACCAATGATTTTAAAGGAACCTTTTGTACTCAACGCTGGAATAACAAATGGCTAAAAGAATTGGATACCATTAAACAAGGATCTGATGAACCTGTAGAAGCCTACTATAGCAGATTCAGTCGCTTAATTAAAAAAAGTGAAATTACCGATAATAATAGAATTTTATTCTATTTCAAAAAGGAATTACACTCAGACTTGTTACCCATGCTTTCTATGCATGCTCTAACTGACTTAGCTATATTCTGCACTCTGATACAAAACTATGAACAGGGTAAAGATTTGCAACCAATGCTCAACCTGAAAAAGTCAACTCAGCTGGCTAAGAAAAGGATATTGAAAACTTGACCAAGCAAATGCAACAAATGACTCTTAATTATGCCACTATTGCATCTGCTCTATCCGCTCAAACTGAGGCTACCAAGTCTCCAAGATTTCAATTAACTATCCAATTTAGACCAAACCGAAACTAAGCGTACCAACCCAGAAAAACCAACTACAACTGCTATGCATATGGAGAGTATGGACATGCTGCTAGAGATTGTATATCAGAAAGAAAAACCACTTATGAACAACGAAATCAAATGAATAAACCTCAATTTGTAAAAAGAAGAAATATTAATATGGTTAAAGTTAAAGATAATAATGACTACTGAGAGGATGAAGTTTATATTACCCACCAACTCCGCGCTTCCTCCTATAGTACCAATTATAAGGAACAAAAAGAAAAGCAAAGATTATCTGAATCGAGAAAAGAGTTGAACCTACATAACAGAACTGTTACTCTTTCACAAAACTTCAATCCTGAACCTGAACCTATTAAAATTGATACTCCAATCAAAATTGCAAAGCCTACAAAACAAACTCCTGTTAAACGATTACCATCTGTTATTGATGAACTTAAACCTTATAATATTACCAATGACATTCTAAATACCAAAGTTAGTATGACCATTGGACAAGCACTCCAACTACCTACTCAATAGAAGAATTTGGCCCAGGCCCTAAAGAGAAGAACCACAACTACTAAAGCTAACCATGTTGAGCCTGAAAGAAATCGAAAGACTGTGTCAATAAGATGTCATATACGAATCAAAGAAAATCCTGTTGTAGCAATACTCGACTCTAGTGAATGTGGCCGATTAAAATTTATCGGCTAAGCTTAGCCGATAAATTTTGGTCAGCTTAGTCGGCTTAGCCGATTTCCTAATCGGGTCTCAATTACATGACCAGATACATTCATTTATATTGCAAATACTTAGATTATCGAACTTTAATTTATTTGGATCAGTCTCATGGGTCCGCGAATACAATATAAATAGCCACCAAATTTAAAGGGAAATACGGTGAATAATTAATTGAGTAATGTTCGTTTTAACTTCTAAGAATTCTAAGAAAGAACAGGTACTCTTTTTTTTTTTTTTTTT